>JAODAL010010583.1:0-104362 GCA_025379985.1 Phyllomedusa bahiana
CTTCTGCCTTTTTGCATAAACCCCCGGGGTCCCCAACTAATCTGGCAACCATCCAATATACCTGAAGGTCCCCTTGAAAGACCAACTTAACAAGCATATGACTGTTCATACATGTATAGTACATGGCTACAACAGGTTTTTGGCCACAGAGCACACCAGAAAACTGGCACAGCCCTGTTTATACATGTCACTAAATGTTGGAATAGGCAAAAGTCTATGGCCTCACAACTTTATTGCCAAAGTAAGAACAAACCTTAAAAGAGTTGTCTCACCATGCAGATTTACAGAGCCACAGGCAGCTACAGGCTCGCACTTCCTGATCAGGTTGTGGGTCAAACTTCCCAAGTGTCCCTATTTTGGAGGGACAGTCCCTATTTTTAACAAGTTGTGTCTTGGTGTGATGTCATGTTTTGGGTGTGTGTAGAGGCATGGCCTGATGTGTCCCTTTTTGCAATCTCTAAAAGTTGGGAGGTATGGTCGGTAGTTCTATAGCAGTGATTGGCAGATCAGCTCTGTTATTCCTAGGTGAGCCTGTTACAGTGACATGACTGTTGGAGGTCTGTAAACTGTACTGCACAAAGCTACAGGGCTCTAAATGGTTAAAGCTTGTCAGTAAGTAATGTAAATTAGCTTTGTATTTCAAGATAAGAAGAAGAGGGGAGAGGGAGTCATCATCCTGACTACTGCTAGCACCTGTAGGAGCAGAGAGAGGTGGCCAATAACTAGGGAAATGTGCAAAAAGAGGAGATAAGATCTACTCCTAACTCTGAAGAGAAGGGGAATCAGAAGAGCAAGGCGCAGTCAAGAGATGCCGACATCGGTGCCGTGGTAAAAGATATAGGCGCATGCGCAGATTATGGATATGAATGCCAGCGCATGCGCGATTAACATATACGGACGCCGAGTAGTGGGAGTGATCATGGTAAGTACCGGTTACCTCCTGTGGTCTATTTAAGGCTGACTGTAGTGTGGCTGACTTGTCATCAGGTGGAAAATATAACTGCCTGGAGCTATTATGATCTACACCATTGGATCTTCCATAATCCCCTGATGAACCCTATTTTATCAATTGGGGGTAACGCTTCGGGACTGAAGGGATGAAAAGGAGAACGGTGGAGGCAATAAGGTCATATCTAAATGAGACAGGATTGTCTTTTTTCTCACTAGAACATCTCTCCTCACTAATTATATCATAACTCCATTTTTGTATGTTGATCCTACATTGCCCAAAATGTCTTAAGAGAGTAGTCATCTGTACCAGCAATTGGATTATGTATCCTCTTATGGTGATTATATCTAGTTAGCTGGCTACATATAAGTTTGGTGTTGTCTATTTATCTGTAGCTGATTGGAGCGGCCTCCGGGTCCTCCCATTGGCTGGTGCGACACGCCCCCTGTCCGGAGTGGCTGGACCTCTGTCACTCACAGAGCTGCCAGCAGAATGTGTATCAGGGTGGGGTCGCTGATCAGCTGCTGCAGAACATTGCTCCCTGCAGACCGAGCGCCGCCTAGTCCTGACAGACAGCCAATCTTTTTTGCTGGGCTATAGAAGGTTTGATTAGTAGGTCAGGGAAGTAATAGGTTATTCCTAGGGCGAGCCTCCAAAGGCGGTGCTGTCCTTCACAGGACGACTACCCGGTCTATTCGTAGGATAGTGTAGGGTCACATATGAGGGATAGATTCATCATTACTACAACAGTGGTTTCTGCCACAGGAAAAAAATGTTTTTTATAGTGTTATTATTTTTTATAGGCAAGTAATAAAAGGTTATTTTTTTAATAGTCTTTATTTATCTTTACCTAAATGTTTAAATCTAATCAATGAAATTAAAATATCCATGTAAATGGAGTTGTCTACTTTATAATGTCTTTATTATTGATATAACAGGCAATCACAGAATTTTCTAATTTACATGTTTTATAAATTCTGCTCTTGTATCTCTTTTATACTATTACAGAAGGCCCTATTTAAAAATAAAAAAAAAATGGTACAGTCCACGTTCTATTAAATAAAAATGGCTTCCATGGACTAACTGTATGGACTACGCTCACTGCGCTCCTGCTTCTGGCCAGGTGCGGTACCGCAGCCAAATTTAAAGGGACAGTGCCCCGATGATTGGTTTCATTGGGTGCTGATCCTATTTAAGTCCTGTCCCTTCCCAGTAACCTTGCCGAATCGATAGTGCCCTGTGCCTTGAGAGGGAAACGTTCCATAGTGTCTTGTATTGTTTCCGTGTACCGTACCTTTTGCTTCCGTCCCTCGACCACGAACCTTGCCGCCTGCCCTGACCTTTCTGCCTGTCCCCGACTATGAGCCTGCTTTACGATTTTGTACCACGCCACACCTCGGCAGCCACCGCTAGCAAGTCACGTCAGGGGTAGCGACCTGGTAGCAATCCGCCGCAGCAAGTCCATCCCACTTTGCGACAGGCTCTGGTGAAAACCGGACCTACTTAGGTTCCGCTCCCTGGCGTGGCTATTACCATCGCTTGCGGTGGTCCAGAGGATCCACTACCACTGACCATTACAGTTCGATTTGGCCTTGGATCCCGCCAAGGTGCCTCTACCGAGCGTCTCGGACCTCCCCACCATCGTGGCCCAGCAATCCAAACAGATCGCGCAGCAAGCGCAACAGCTGAACCAACTGACTACTATGATGCAGCAGCTCCTGGCCACTCAGCTGCAGCAGTCAGCTGCCGTGGCTCCACCAGCAGCAGCCGCTCCGGGGATATCCGCTGCCCTTAAACTCCGGTTGTCCATGCTGACGAAGTTTGATGGGGAACCTAAGGCCTGAGGTGGGTTCATCATCCAGTGTGCCCTCCACGTGGAACTTATGGCTGACGACATTCCTGCAGGAGTTCCGCGGAGTCTTCGAGGAGCCTGCCCGCGCCTCGTCTGCTGAAACCGCCTTATTAAACCTACAGCAAGGGAACTCCTCTGTTGGCTACTACGCCGTGCAATTTCGCACCTTAGCTTCTGAATTGGCTTGGAACGATGCAGCGTTGTGGACCACGTTCAAAAAGGGCCTCTCCAGCCAATTTAAAGGCTGCCCCCCCCCCCGGACCCTCCGACGCGTTGAGGACTCACCCCACCGGGGCCCCCACATTGACATCCGTTTTTTTAGGAGGGGGAGGACTCCCCAAAGAGCGGAACGCTCATACACGTCGCCCCCCCGTCTTGCCCATGTTTTTGCTTCCCCACTGCCTCCACCCACCACCAGGGGGAAAGGCCATCAAGGGGACAGCCCCCCGCCTGACCCGCAAAGTGCCAAATGACTTTAGGAAATTTGTGTCCACTGCGGCAGCCCCAACCCTTTCCGAGGGGTTTTTCCCACTTTTTCCGAAACGCCGGGAAATGCACGACCTTTTTCGGGGAAGGCGTCCCAGGGTGAGCAATCCCTCCCACGGCTGCCACTCTGGTCACCCCCTTCCGGGAAAAACTCTTTTCCAGTGTCGCCTTTCCCCTGGTTTTCCAGATGGCGGGGAGTTTTAATGGATTTTCGTTGGTGACCAAGTATCGTCCCCCGGGTCCCCTAACCAACCCTTGGCCCTCTCCCCGCATGGGAGCTTTTAAGTGACTCCATCCCACAACTGAACCAGTGGTCCAAAAAAGGGGGACCCTGCACAGGGAAAGGATCACTTTTTCGGTTACCCCGTTCTTCCTGGGCTTTCTACGGGGGCTTCTTGGCTAAGTCACCCCCTACCTGACGGAAGACGGGTGAAGCCTTGCTTGGGTCCGGATTTCCATCTCGTTGTCTATCGGACCCGCCGGGATGTGCCCCAGCCCCCGCATCCTCCCCAAAGCCACAAACTCCCTACCCCAACCTTATCAGATTTCCAAAGATGTTTTTTCTGAAAAGGGAGCAGAGACCTTCCTCCTCACGCCCTTAAACTGCCCCATAATCTGCTACCCAGGACTAGCCCTCCCCCGGGTGGGGTCAAACCCCTCTCTGTAACCGAAACCAGGCGTGTCGGCCTACTTTGAAAAAAATTTATAAAAAGGGTCACCGAAAATCGACTTCCTGACTGGGCTGGATTTTTTTGGGAGAAAAAAGAGGATCCCAAACCCGTGAATGACTACCGTGGCTAAATAAGATCACCATCAAAAAACGGTACCCTTTGCCTTTGTTCAGGGAACTCTGATCGTCTCCGGGGGGAAAGGTCTTTTCCAATTGGCCCTTGGGGCATAAAATCCATCCATCGGGAAGGTGATGAGGGGAAGACTCCCTTTCAATATTGTGATGGGCACTTCAGTATCTTGTGATCCCTTGGCCTAGCAACACCCCCGTTTTCCAAGAATTTGTAAATAAATTTTCAGAGACCTCCTTATGTTGCTAGTGGTCTACTTGGAGGACATCCTTTTTATTTTCCCCGATCTGGGATCCCACCAGTCGCATTGCGCCGGGTTCCTGAAACCCTACCGAGAACCATCCTACCAAAAAACGGAAAAGTGCCATTTCCCCCAACCACCTTCCCTTCCCGGAACATAACCTGATATGGGTCGGGGAGGGACCCACCAAAACCCTGCCACCTACAGGGGCCCCCGACCCGTTGCCTTCGGCCATACATCGCTTTTTGGCTTGGGCAATTATTACCGCATTTATCCCCATTTGACGCTGACACCAATTGTGGCCCTCACAAAAAACATCCCAAAAACCCGAAACTGTGGCCTCAAAACCCGAAAACCTTTTTTTCCAAGTTAAAGGGCATCTTTTTCCCCCTCCGCACCTGTGTTTTCCCGCCAATACCGAAAACCCTTTTCTTTTAGAAGTCGACCCCTTCCTGGGGCGGGAGCACTATTTCACCCAAAAGGGCCCAAGGGCAAGACAGACCTGGGGGCCTTTTCCCAGGACCCCCCCCTTCCCCCCCCCCCCCGAAAACTTAACCTCGGGGTCAAATTTTAGCCTTTAAGGCGCCTGGAGGAATGGCAAACCCCCTCCGGGGTTGCTCGTTTTCCTTAAATTTTATCTTCACAACCAAAAAAAACCCCTCTATCTCCAGTCAGCGCAACCCTAAACCCTCGAAGCGAGGTGTTTACTTTCTTCGCCCGTTTAACTACTTTACCCCTTTTCCGACCGGAAAAAAAAACACGGGCCCATCCCCTTTCCGTGCCCCGTGTTAGGGGGGAGAAAGGTTGCTCCACAGCATATCTACCTCTGGAATGTCCGGGGCCCCCACAACCCCCAAAGGGTACCCCCGGGTAAGACTTAATGTGCGCCCTGCCTCTGGTTGAGGGTCCTAAAAGGGGGCTTTGTTCCCCATAGCGGAACCCTGGGTAGGAGGTCTTGATCTGATTTCCTGGTTCTCTGGTGGGCCCGGGGCCAAATTTTAAGGGGGGGCCACCACCTTGCCCGCAACAATCACCTCGCCTCAAACCCGGGACTTCCAACCCTGTGCCGCATCCTTGACCATATTGCCATGGAAAAAAACCAAACCCCTTAGGTCTAGGGGAAAAATTTTTTCCCTGCCTTTTTTTTTTTTTCCCGGCCCGGCCCCCTTCTCCCTCTTCCCCAAATTTTTCCCCCAAAAATATTTCCCCTTTTTTGGTTCCCCCCAAAAAGTTTTCCCCGGGGGTTTTTTTTTTTTGCGACCTTTTGGGCCCCCACAATGGAATGTTTTTTCCGGTACCACCCACTCCCAAATTTCAAAGAGGGGTTTAAAATCTGGGGAAATTTTCCCCCATTTTTTAATCCCAAACAAAGTGGGTTTTCCTTTTACCTTTTCGGAAACGGAAACCCCCTATTCCCCGGGGCCCCCCCCTTATAACCGGTCGGGACCCCCGCCCCCCCCCCCTCTGGGCCCCCCCCCCTTTTTCCCCCGGGGAAAAACCCCCCCGGGAAAAAAGGAATTCCCGCTTCGGTTCCCTTTTAAAACCCAAGGCAAAAAAACCTTTTTTCCTTGCCGGGGGAAATTTCTTTTGCCAAAACCGTTTTAAAAACCCCACCAATCCCCTTTTTTTTCCCCCTTTTAAACCCCCAACCTCCGGCCCCCCCCGTCCCTTCCTAGCGATCCCACCCCCTTTCACGTTTTAACCCTTTTAAAAGTTTTTTTTTGGGCTTGGGGTTTTTTCCTAAAGGCCCAAAAAATTTTTTTCCGGAAATTTTTTCCACGAAAACGGGGGGGAAAGTTTTTTTTTTGGGATTTAAAGGGTTTTCCGGGGGTTGGGGGGGAAAAAACCACGGGGCTTTTGCGGGCATGCGGAGGGGGGAAACCGGGGGGGTTCCCCCAACCCCCCCGGCCCCCCTTTTTTCCGGGCCCCCCAAAACCCCGGGGGGGGGCTTTCCCCCTGGGGGGGGGGGGGGGGGGGGGGGGGGGGGGGGGGGGCGGGGGGGTTTTGGGGGGGGGGGGTGTGGGGGGGTGCGGGGAAAGGGGGGTGGGGGGGGGGGGGGGGGAGGCGGGGGGGGGGGGTGGGGGCCCCGCCCCTGGGGGGGGGGGGGGTTGGGGGCCGGCCCCGCCCCCCCCCCCCCGGGGGGGGGGGGGGGGGGAGGGGTCATGGAAAAGGGGGGGGGGGGGGGGGGGGGGGGGGGGGGGGGGGGGGGGGGTGGGGGGGGGGGGGGAAAAGGGGGCGGGAGGGGGGGGGGGGGGGGGGGGGGGAAAGCGAGGGGGGGGGGGGGGGGGGGGGGGGGGGGGCCCCCCCCGGGGCTTTTTTTTTTTTTATAATTTTTTTAAAAAATTTAGGTCCCTTTTTTCAAAAAAAACAATAAATGGCCGCCCTTAAAACCCCTCCGACTTTTTTTCCCCTAATTTTTGGGGGGCCCCAAAATGACGGGCTCTGAATTGCGCCACAAAGCTTTAAATTGGGAACCCAAAACCGGCCCCCCGTGCCCCGGGGAGGGGCCCCTTGCTCGCCCTTAACCCCGCGCGCGCGTAGAAAAAAAAAGATCTGCCCCATTCATTACAAGCTCCGGGGGGGCAAATTTCCCCAGCCCCCAAACTATAAATCCCGGGGTTAGTAATTAAAAAAACCCCCATGCCCCGAGGGTTGGGGGTAATATAAGGTTTACAAACCCGGGGTTTTACAAGGATTTTTAAATAAATTTATCTTGTATTGTTTCCGTGTAACGTACCTTTTGCCTCCGTCCCTTGACCATGAACCATTGCCGCCTGACCTTTCTCCCTGTCCCCGACTACGAGCCTGCTTTACGATTTTGTACCACGCCACACCTCGGCAGCCACCGCTAGCAAGTCACATCGGGGGTAGCGACCTGGTAGCAATCCGCCGCAGCAAGTCCATCTCGCTTTGCGGCGGGCTTTGGTGAAAACCGGACCTACTTAGATTCTGCTCCCTGGCCTAGCTATAACCATCGCTTGCAGTGGTCCAGAGGATCCACTACCACTGACCGTTACAATGTCGGTCATGTAACCTCCTGACATTGTTAGTAAGAGGGGTACATGACCTCTATTGGGTAACTGAATATGAATAATAGTGGGATAATTATTATTATGGTTATTCCAGCAACCTCTTTACTATCTGGATTAACTTGTATAATATATATATTATATATATATTTAAAAAATTGTAGGATTCCCTATTATATACATAAATAAAAACAATATAAAGTGGACACCCCATTTAACCCATTCCCGACATTTGACGTACCCATATATCATAGGTGGGAAGGGGTTCCCGCAAATTGACATATGGGTACATCATGAGGATCATGCGAGCTCACAAGCAGAGCTCGCATGATCGGAGCATGGAGCCGGCTGTATATTACAGCTGGCCCGTGCTCTGCCGGCCATGAGCGGACCTCACTCTGCTCATGGCCGATTAACCCCTTAGCTGCTGCAGTCAGGTAGCTAACGAGCAGACCTCTGTCTGCATTGGCACCTTCACAATGCAATCACAGGGTGTCAATGCCTTCTCTAGCCACCCGGAAGCCTATCAAAGTCTTCTGGGTTGACTGTGATGTCACAACAACCAGCCATGCCCTGAGGGCTTGGCCGGGTACAGTGACTGACAGTTTACAATACATAGCAGCAGGGCTGGGACAAGGTATTCTGGTGCCCTAGGCCAATGAGGCATGTAGCGCCACCACCCCCATCTCCCAATATAAAATTCAGCCCATTCCATACCTCTTTGCGCCCCCTTACTGCCTGGGATGAAGTGGAGCCCTAGGCGGTCGCCTACCTAGGCCTACCTGTCGTCCCGGCCCTGCATAGCAGTACCGCTAAATGCAATTCCTGTCATTTATACTGCATGACAAATGTGCTACAAATGATAAAAACAGAATTGGGCTTTTTCATGGCCCAATGGTAAAAAGAACTGTGGAACACCTGTGCACCCAAAATGCGCAATATACTACTATATGAGTTTCCTGAGGGGTGTTTAATCCAGAATGGGGTGATTCCTAGTAATTCAGGAGCTCTGCAAATGCCACATTTCATCCACCAAAATTTTTAAGCCCCCTAAATGTAATAAAAAAAAATAAAGACATTTAAAAAATGATACCAATGTAGAGTAGACATATGGTAGATGCTAGTTAGAAACTATTTTGTGTGGTATAAATCTGTATTGCACGCAGAAATTTTTGAACACATATTTCAAAATTTTCACAACATTGTGATATTTTTCACAAATCAACAAGGATTGTAATCGACCAAAATTTACTGCTGACTTATAGCACAATGTGTCACGAGATCACAGTCTTTGAATCACGTGGATAGATAAAAGTATAAAAAAGCTATTTCTACATAAAGTGACATGTCAGATTTCATAACTGGGGAATATCAATATATGGTTATTGGCAAGCAAAGGAAGTGGTATGATGGTTTTAGATTATGATAAATACCATGCTGAATCTATGCAAATTCTTTCTGCTAAAAATTACTATTCTTAGATTGCAAGTAATCGGACTCCATATCTGAATAAATCTCTAAGGGAATTCGTAGAGCACACTATGAAACAAGGCACCATCATTGAGCGGGAGTTCAAATTTATATTGATAGAATATCCATCAGTTGCATATTTGAAGGGGTTTTCTCACCACAATGATTAACTTTTTCACATGTAGGTAAAGGTAAGTGAAAACTATTACCCAATATATTGCAGTTTTGATTTTGCTTTGGTCAGGAGGTAAAGAATATTTTATCTTCTCTTAGAGTACACAAGTTTCTCTTGGTTACCTACCACCTCTCCCCACCTCTCTGTCTTTTGTCTGATTGCTCTACAACAGTGTTTCTCAACTCCAGTCCTCAAGACCCACCAACAGGCCAAGTTTTCAGGATTTCCTCAGTATTGCACAGGTCATGTAACTATTGTCCATCCATTCTGTTGGAGATCCTGACACAGGTGATATAATTATTGTCAGTGCATTCTGTGGGAAATCCTGAAAACCTGTCCTGTTGATGGGTCTTGAGGACTGGAGTTGAGAAACACTGCTCTACAAGCTGCAGTTCAACCATGGTGAATGACTCATTGCAGAGTCTTATCTCTAGTAATGGAGTTTGTTTGCCTAACTTAATGACAAACTTTCACCGCTTAGAGCTCTGTAGCCTTGTATATTACATTACATGCTACTGTAACAGGAATAGCTAAGAACCGCAGAGCTGATATGTCAGTCATTGCTGTAGAACCACCCATCGCATGAACGGGATCTGTGAGTCTAAACTACTTGGTGAGAAAATATCTTTAATTTTTCACCAAGATCCACAAGAATTTGGTATATTCACCAGAATGCCCAATTATCTCTGGCATAAACAGCCTTATGAGTCACCTAATTATTTATATAACCTTTTGCAAGACTATGTGTGATCTTTGCTGAGCTTTCTTAAAGTGACTCTTTGATCACAGAACTATTAAGTTTTACTTGAAGAAAAAGGGTTAGCAGTCCTCCTGTTAGATGTAACAGCTTTATATTTTAATATCCCCATGAATTTGGGCTCAATTGTGTTACTCAATATTTAGAAAAATAGTTTGAGATATTGACCTCACTGAAAACGTTTCTCTTAAGGACCTTCCAATTCATTTTGGAACATAATTTATTTGAATATAATAGCAAAATAGACCATCAATGCCATCCACTGCTTTAGGTCTAGGGTGACTATGAATCAATTCAAAGTTCATCTGGTCTGGTCATAAGTTTAGACAGGAAATGCTCCTTATTACCGATACATAAACAATCTATTCCCTCTTTGGGAGGTTGGAAAGAACTCTCATTTAAGTTCTATGAACATCTTAATAAAAATGATTGTGGTAACCAGGTCACCCAGTTCAAATTCAGCGTAAAAAAAAAAGAGTAACTGGATTTAAAGGGCTTTTGCCACGATCTAATGTTGACGTGTGATCCTCCAAAATGGGTATTTAATCAGTTTTCTAAATATATGTCATTAAAAAAGTGAAGCCTCAGATCTACAGCCTTCTTTATATGCCCTTAGTTTCCTGACAGTTTCCAATAGACACGACCAGGCGCTGACAGGAGCTGATCTGGCCGCGCTTATTACGAGTGGTGCCGCAGCCTGGGGCCCAGGCTGCAGGTGCACTTGTCTCTGCCCCGTCCCTGCTGCGCCCGGGGAGCGTTGCGCCGCGGTCTGCGGGCGCACGGACTTAACTGACCACGCTCCTGCTGCTTTTCTCCTGACTGCTGGCCGGTGCGCATGCTCCTAGGGCCGCGGCGCCGGCTCTCTCGATTTAATAGGGACAGGGCGCCGGTTAATTGGGGTTGGCGCCGTGACTCTATATAAGGGCCTCACCTACTTCTGGACTCCGCCGAGTCCATAGTGCCCTTATCCTATGCGAGGAAGCCTGCTTTACGTTCTGGTTGCCAGATCCGTGTACCAGTCCCTCCGGCTTACGTTTCTTGACCACGAACCATTGCTGCTGCCCTGACCTCTTGGCCCGTCCCCGACTACGAGTTTGCCTGTCGATTCGGTACTTCGTTGCACCTCGGCTGCCACCGCAAGCAAGTCACATCAGGGGTAGTGACCTGGTGGAATTCCGCCGCAGCAAGTCCATCCCGCTTTGCGGCGGGTTCTGGTGAAAACCAGGACCCACTTACACTCTGCTCCCTAGTGTGGCTTCTTCCACTGCTTGTGTTGACTCAGCGGATCCACTACCTAGGTTCATTATAGCGCTTGCATTGTTTGCACTTCTTATCCGATGGCAGGGAACATGAACGAGCATTGAGGCACTGGGGAGAAAAGATCTGTGTCTGCTGTATGAGATACACTGGTGTAATTATCTGAGTAATTCATGCGACGCTCCCTGCTCAGGCCCTCCTCTCCACCTGCAGCAGTTCATGAACAAATGAAAGACCGCTGTCTGCTCAGAGCTTATCTTCTCTCCTGAGCAGGTAAGAGGGAGAAACTTGTGACATCCATTACATGTTAATTCCCCTGTGGATTAGCCAAATAACATTGTTTTCTCAGTGCAGAGAGACTGAAATTATCAGGAACGTGTATGGGAGGTGGAGTGATGGCAATCATAGAGGATGGTACTTATTTTTTTAAACACGGAAACACAACGCCCCTTTTTCATGCCTCAAGAGGGGAGTATCAGCCTGTTAGGTGAGGAACTCACTTCTTGGCAAAACCCCTTTAATGGTCTTACAAAAAGGGTCTTTTCTCTATTGCAATCTTTTTTGAGTCAGTGGATGTCAACAGCATCCTTGATTTTTGCAGCAGCCACCATAGAAAGTGGGTTGAAGGTGTACCATATTGCAAGTTTATATGCATTTGTACAAATTAATCAATGAATGCTACGTTTGACACACAGGCAGAGATTCTGAAACAATATCACTTGTGGTGAATGATTGTAGAAAAAACAGGGGCTTGAAACAGGTAGACTGTCTGAGTACACAGTGGACTAATAAAAAAAGATTCCAACACATCCTCCAAAAGAGATAAACTGAGCTTTATTGCAATCTATAATATCAAATATAGGAGGAGAATCCATGGCACACCTTCAGGTACTTATGAAGTGTTTATTCAAACAGTGTAGTAATTGCAAAAGAAAAAGGTATAACTCTCCATATCTCATACTCAACCTTGGCTCCGTTCACCTCCCATAAATGGCTCCGTTATGACGAAGGCCTGTTGGCCGACACGTCGGACCATGGGAATGATCCACTAAGATACTATATGATTTATCTACCTATCTATATGGAGAGTTATACTTTTTTTCTTTTGTAATTACTACTCTGTTTGAATAAGCACTTGTACCTGAAGGTGTGCCATGGATTCTCCTCCTACCTGGTACTTGCCGCTGAGCACCCGATACCTACAAGGTGTGCGGCACTGTTACACGCTATTTAATATCCAATATAGAGACATCACAAAAATTCTAAAGAATCATTGCCAAATTTTAATGAATGACCCTTTCCGTAAGGAAGAGATTCCACCAGACCACAAACTGTAGCACAATATTTGAGGAATATTCTAGTGTTATGGCTTGTTCACACGAAGTTTTTGTGATCCGTTTTACGGATCCGTTTTACGGATCCGTAAAACGGATCTGACAATTGTCAGTGTGATTAACATTGCTTTCAGTGACAAAAGCGCATCGCTGTTCACACGATGTGATCGACCGATGCGCTTTTCGCGATGCGTTTTTTGGATCCGTTTTAAGAATTTGGACATGTCAATTTCTTCTTAGCGTTTTACGCAAGAGAAATCCCCATAGGGAAATAATGGATGCGCTTTTGGCATCCGAAAGCGGATGCAAAAGAGCAGCATACATTTGGGTGCATTTTTTGAGATCCGTTTCGATGCAAAACGCATCTGTAAAACGCATTGGATTTAAATTAAATATAAAATTTTAATATTATGTTTGGCTTAATTTAGTTTATAAAATGTATGTAGAATATTATATAAATTTAAATGTATATAATAGTATATATAATATACATAATAATATATTATATATTATATATATTTATATATAAATTCATACAAAAGTTTAAATGTATATAATATTATAAATGTGTATAATAGTATATAAATGTACATTTATATATATGTACACAAAAAAATAGGGGGAGGGCGGGTTCTAAAATCATGGGTGTATGTACAGCTGACTGACACTAGGTAAAAAAAGTTTTTTTTTCTTGGTCATTCATAGGTTATATTATATTAAATTGCAGTTTGATAGGTTGATTTAAATAAAGCATTGAAAAAAAAACGAGATCCAAAAAAAACGGATCGTAAAACGCATGCAAAACGCATCCAATTAGCATCCAAAATAAGGATCAGCTGTTGCGTTTTTTGGATCCGCTTTTTGGATGCAGTTTACATCAGTTTTCGCAGGTTAAAAAACGGATCCGATAAAGTGCATCCAAAACGTCGTGTGAACAAGCCCTTAAGCTGAGTATGCCAACACACCCAGGTCAGGATTTTTAAGTTGGAAAAATGACCCTACAAATATGGCCAATATAAATGCTTCTGGTCATAAAAGCTTTTACAAATGTAGCTACTGGTAAAATCTCTGAGACACCATCTCAGATGACCGGCCAGAAAAGGTACTTGGTATACCTCAGTGAGTGCAAACAGTATGTTGGGCAGACAATTCACCCACCTTAGATCGGGATGTCTCAACATATGGCAAACAGAAAGGTTATTTGTTTCATGTTATACAATGAACAAAAACAACAGGGCTCACCTTTGTAGGCTATGTTCTATGGATTAAACGGGGATCCATGTATTGAGTATTTGGGGTCGAGATGTAGCGCTCATATCACCATTTTTTGAATACATCAATCAGAACTATTTTAATTTGTGTTTAACAGCAACTTGGGACAAAAATGGTTGCCCCTTCAGGTACAGATCCAAATAGGGGATGACACAGACAGGTAATATTGTCACCACTTTATATTGCAAACCAAATTCAGGTAACACCATTCTTAGAGCCAATAGCTGCCATTCATCTAATACTATCAAGGCTATTCCATATGGAGAATTTATTAGAGCTAGGTGAATTTGCACATAGGATAGCGATTATAAAGCAGCAGAAGAGGAAATTGATAAGAGACTCATACGAAGGGGGTATAACAAAAGAGACATAGGATTAGCAAAATTGAAAGTAGGTTCTAAGACACAAAGTCAACTATTGATGTTGGATAAAAATACCAAAGAAAAACAACAAGAAAATAAAAAAAATGTTTTTTCCACTAGGTACAGTATAGTAGAAATTTTAACCAAATTAAATCTATATTTAGGAGGAATTTAAATATTCTACAACAGGATGAAACACTATCAATCATCTTGGAAAGGTGTCCAAGTGATACCAAAAAGAGGTAGAACCCTTGGGAATATAATAGCTCCTAGTGTAACCCTACCAGGACAGATAAAATGTGGTTATCGCAAAAAGGTTTCTTTAGATGTGGTGGTGCTCGATGCAGTACTAGCAAAATGGCTCTAAAAATGGAAGAATTTTCAGATGTGGATAAAACAGATATACAGGATTAGACAGTTTATTAACTGCAATAGCCATCACTGTATTTATATAACTGAATGTTCAATTTGTAATAAAAAAATACGTTGGGAGCACCATCCGAAAGATAAAAACTCGCATGATGGAGCACATCTCTAGAATTAAAAAACAGCAGGCAAATATGTCAGGAGCTGCAAAGCATTTTGTAGAATGCCACCAGGGCAATTTAACAGGTCTGAAATTTTATGCGATTGAACAAATATCACACCCATATAGAGGTGGAAACTGGACCAAAATTCTTAGACAAAGAGAAGAGCAATGGATTTTAAAACTGGGCACCAGAAGACCGAATGGTCTTAATTATCGCACTGATATGCTTTATGTATATAAAAAATATACAACATATGTTACATCTATTACCATTTACATCACATTAATATGCTACATATACATTTAAAAAGGTCTTAAATGTAATATATCTATGGTAATATGTTTGTATGTATAACTCTGATGCTACCGTAATGTTTTACATAAACACTTGAGAATGTACAATAGACTGGACTTGGTTGATGTATAAAAGTGTATATCTATACATTTCGTAGTTTTAACCGTTGCGATCATGTGACAACGTTCTAGCCGGTGATTGGTTTTAGCTATGTTTTAAATCATGGCGGCTACACTTTCAGATATCACAGTGATCAAGAGTCTAGTACTCGAAACGCGTCTGTGTGATACACCGCAGTGGGAGATTGTTGCCATAGTGCTATCTTTCTTTTAACTTTGAAGTAATAAAGTACCTGTTTTACTGCTACCGGACTTTGGATTCCTTTGCGGCACAAGCTTGCCTGGGACACATATCCGGATATCCGAAAGAGACCCTATTTGTTTCACGGACGTCATTTCGTAGATTACAATACCGATTCAAAAACTGGTCTACACATGAGTATAAGTCACCATACCATAAACAGCATGAACCAATATAAAGTATAATGACTCTCCAATATTTATCATATAAAGATTTTTATTCCAAAAAATACATTATAAATGCAAAAAATACAGCTATCACAACTGAAACAACCTTAAAAACAATTAAAAACACAAAATACCCCCCAATACAAATATTGGTGACACATCCCTCACCCAAAGTTAACAAACAGTAAATTGGAAAGACGCATAATAAATATACACATAACAGATGAAGTGATCAAAAAATACAAAAATGCACCAAACCAAAAAATCATGATAAAGATACAAAAACCTACATTTCAATTCATTACCAAAGTGGTGGATATGTCACCAAGGAGGGTATTAGCCTCGCCACGTGTTTCGCCACCAGCTTTCTCAAGAGGCTAAATGCAGTACACAAAATTAGTCCAGATATGCACAATAACTAACGCCCCCAGTGTTTCTATTGCCCAATAGAAAGAAATCCTACCTAATGATACTACTACCAGCACCTGCAAGAGCCAGAGATTGCCTGGATGTCAGCGTCAGGAAGCAGCGATGTAATATGGTAAATATTGGAGAGTCATTTCATAGATTGCCAACCTCATGGTACATGGTCTATTTCAGTTTTACCCATTGAACACATCTTGAGATTGACACCCAGCCGATTCCAGCTGTAGGGAAAACGAAGAATATTGTAGATCAAGAAGTTGGAAATATTGCACCCACTAGGTCTGAATGAATCCACAAAAGTCATCAGGTGATAGATATGTTAGTGGTTTTAATAAGTGATAAATCCCTTATTCGATCTATTATAGATGTCTTATCTTTGTTTGGTTTTTCTGTGATGTAGGGAATCGGTAGTTTAAGCAATTTTTCTTATATGAGCCATGTTTTTTTGTATTGTTAAAAGCCTATATTATTCTGGCATATAGAATTTGCCATTGCATGTAATGACCTTGGGAATGATGAATATTTCCATCATTCAGTTATCTATTCAAGTAGCAGCTATTTCAGTCCTCCTGTTGATTTTTGTGGCTATGCTGCTAACTAGAATTTGGTATTTTATAGAAGTGTCTGTTTTGTTTCCTTACTTATACATGCACAACACTGTTCACCTCTGCCCTTGTAGAACAACTCCCACCTTCTCCGAGGGTGAAAGCTGTGTGGATGATTTAGCAGGCTGTTGTGTATGGTGGGCTCATACATATAAGGACTGTACCCATAAAAATGTTGTCCCATGTTTATTTTGTATAGTTGTGTTCTATTAATAAATCGGATTGCTTATGTGAACTCCAGTGCCACATGTAGTTTGTTTAAGATTAGACAATAGCAGCACCCAACTTTCCAAAGAACTCTGATTGGCATTACTAGGGGAAGAAAAGGCTGATGAGCTTTGAGTATTAAGCTCTATCTTAAAGGAGTTTTCTCACTACAAAGATTAGCTTTCAAAATGTACAGACAAGTAACTGAAGACTTTTTCTAAATACATCTTGATGTTACCTTGGTCATAAGATAAGAGAGATTACATTTGTGCTTAGTGCACACAGGTTTCTCTGGTTATAACCATATCTCCCTTCCTGATTAGACAGAGAGCAGGGAGTGACATCACTATGGATGGAGCTCACTCTCAGAGCAGACTCTTTAACAAGATTAGCTTTTCTTTACAGATAAGCAATTGTTTTCACTCTAAATATGCTTATCACTGCTATAGACCCACCCACAGCCGGATTAGGAACAGCGGATGAAAAACTGCCTGTGTCTCAATGAAATAGCATAGTGAGAAAAGCACTAAAAACTGACAGGTGAGCATTTCATCTATATATTATATCATTATTTTTTAGTGCCAGGGACCTGTAAAACCAAAGGGGTTCGAATTCATAACATGAGACCAGGACAAATACAATGTATGTTGCCCTGTTTCAATGAACTTCACTATTAAAACCTTTTCCCTCCTTCTCTTATGGTGGAGGGGCAGAGGAACCTGCATCTAGTCACCCATACGATTACCATGTGCCTTCATTTGAATTAATCAGACTCTGAATATTTGATTCGTCCAGCGCCTCTGATCTTCCTCTGATCTGAGCATCTCATTGTATTTGGTACTTGCTACTCACTTCCCATTTGATGGTGTAATTCAGTGTTTCTCAACTCCAGTCCTCAGGACCCACCAACAGGTCAGGTTTTCAGGATCTCCCACTGAATGTACTGACAATAATTACATCACATGTGCAATACTGAGGAGATCCTGAAAACATGACCTGTTGGTGGGTCTTGAGGACTGGAGTTGAGAAACACTGGTGTAGTTGGAGTTACCAGAGTGGCAGCAAGACACTCACTAAATGTGCTGTGACCATCTCAGGTTAATGCAGATCTGTCACATACTTTTTGTTATACTACAGATTATTGGATATACTGCACCAGGTAGGAGCCCTCTGCTCTCATCATTTATCTGTCACACAAAATAGGAAACTGTTCAGTGATTGACTATATTCCAAGATCTATCTAGAATCTTATTTGATCAAGCAACACCTACTGTGTCATATATACAATATCTATTGTACATTGCATTTTTTCTAGATTTGCATGAAATAAAAAAGTTTCTTTTGCTGATAACCTACAAGCTGCTGGGTTGTTCTGGGATCTGTAGTTCCATAGGAGCTGGAAGGATCGAGGTCTAATGATCGCACAGTGTTTGCAGGGAGGCCAGCAGATGGCGGTAGCGAGCACTCCTCTGTCTTCCCTCGTTTGACAGTGCATGTCCCAGTGTATAGCTTGTGGGACGGAGCTGCATGGAGAGACGCTTCCTTCTTCCCCACAGCGTGGAGTTGCCAGGGAACTGAAGTGAACCTGCCTGCACCCTCTGTCCTGACCTCCTCGGCTGCAGGAACCGGGCTGCTGTTCTATCAGTTTTGTGCTGATCTGCGATCACTGTGAGGCTACTTGTGTACTGATCACCTGCTGGATTGATCTGGGCTGCAGACTTGGAGGAGACATCAACACAGGTGAGATCCAGCAGCTGCTGCTAGTTACCTGGTGCACACTTGGGATGTGACACCATTCATAGCAGCCCTCTGGTTTGCTGATCCTTGGGGCATGGGATGCTCCATATAATCTGGGGATCGTGATGAATCAGGTGAATGAACCTGGGGCTGGTTATGGGGAGCACCTAGCAGTTAAGGGGTGCATGCTATATTTAAAGGAGAAATTGGTGTTGTTTCGATAAAAGTAAATTTTGAATAAGTTATTTGTGTAAACAAAATATTTAGAAACACTGTTGTAGTTACATCAAGTATGTGGATAAGTTAGACTTGTGTGATACCTAAAACATGCAATGCAATTGGAAAGATCCCCAAGGTGGAGTTCACTCAATGTGATGGCTTAGAAAAAAAAAAGTCTATGTGTGTTTACCATGTGAACCCTGCAAGTTAAAAGTATCTAAGGTTTAGTGCACACCGCGGTTTTTTTTTCAATGGACACACAGGTAAAAGGGATGCGTTAATGTGTTTATTGACAAAATGGACGGATGTGCAACGTACATTTACATAGTGTCCGAATTTACAGTCCGTCAAATATGCATTTAATTTTATCAGATGGAGGACGCAGGGCGCTCCGCTTTTTCAAGCTGAAAAAAAGTATGTGCTACAGTATACATTTTTTTTTTTTTACATTGTATGTCAATGGAAAAAGGATGCTAGTGTTTGTGGCCATGTTATAAACATATACATTTTTATCCGTCATAAAAAATATAAACAAAGCAACCCAATCAAATTGCAGGGAAAAATGGGTGACAGCCAATAGGAAAGGTAGTTTAAAAAAACAAACATAACAGATGTCAAAGTTCTGCTCCAAACGGTGCATGTTTGGCATATATGTTTAATGTTTACGTTGTTACTTACACGTTTTCCGTACGGTCAAATGCAGCGTGCACTGAGCCTAAGGAAGATTTTTAACTTTTTCTGTTTTGATCCCACTAATGGTTAAAGCTTAGAAGCATAAATACAAAATATTAACTAAAGATGCAGCAAGAATGTGGCCAAATAGTGCTTGGTGATTAGTTCCACACCTATGCAGCACCTGATGGATATTTGGCACAGCAGGACTATGAGAGTGCTTTCACACAGCGTAGTTTTTGTGCAGTTTTAAGGGTGCTTTCACGCCGTGCGTTTTTGATGGGTTTTTTTGTGCAGGAAGGCACAGCAATTAATGCTGTACATTGCTGCACAAAAATCGCGTTAAAATTGTCAGCAAGCTTCTTTCAGTTGTCTAAATTGTTCGAAAAGGGTTTTCAAGTAAGTACTCAATTACAGAGTTTAAAGTCTTGTGGATACAAACACACTAATGGATTACTCACTGTCCAAAAAGTTTAGATAAGTGCAAAAAGCTTGCTGCTAATAAAGGCAGTTAAAACTGTATTAAAAGTGCGCTATGTGAAAGCACCCTTATACGGTTAATTGGCCTCCGTAGAAACCACAAATGGCCCAAAGACTGAGGGGCAGCTGAACTTTAGGAACGTCACTCTTCCAATATTAGAGAAAAACCATGGTGATAACTTTGTCAGTAACAAGAAGTCCACCATAATCCACATGTTTCGTGATTGATAGTGGTACAGGGAAAGAAGCTAAATTGGCTTTGGTAGGAGATGAAGTTTTATCTAGCGCTTGTCCAAACTTGTGATATAAAAAATATTAATTTTTATTTCATGACAGTAAAAATATATTAGTTAAAAAAAAAAATGGTACAAACACAAGCATCTAACGTGTTTCAAACCTCCTCATGGGCACTTGTTCGTAGTCATTGATTAGTCAGGCTATGGGTAAGTGCCCACGGGGAGGTTCGAAGCCGATTCCAGATGTGTGCTTGTACCAAGTTTTGTTTTTAATAAATACCTTTTTATTGAAATGAAGGACAGAGCGGACCCCAAGACGGATCCAACAATTAGCAGTGACTTTATCACTGCGGTCTATGAGGAAGACGCAGCGGGGTTCACATGAGAGATCGCCGCTGCGTGTTTTAAAAGCGCCGCTCGGGTCCGTCTTGAAAAGAATTGCATCTGAACGCCACTGCGTGTTCCTCATAGCCCGCAGTGATAAAGTCACTGCTTATTGTTAGATCCGTCTTGAAGTTCACTCTGTCGGTCCCAAAGACGGCTCTACAAAGCGCTTGTAACACGGAGTGAAAACTCTGTGTGAACAAGCCCTAAGATTGGAAGTTTATCATTTAGTTTGGACAAGTGCTGAGAACCACTTCATCTCCTACCAAAGCCAACTTGGTGTCTTACTGTGCACCAATCATGGATACCACTTTATTGGGTCACTTTCTGTTGTTTAGATTAGAAGCTCTGATATCTGACACGCTTATGCGTCTTTTGGTTGTTGATTAAGTGCAAGGAATTGTGCTGCAGTTTGCATTACTAAAGCTTGGTTTACTGTCAGAAAGTTGTAGGGAGGAGGGGGATTACTGACATGTAATGGGAGCACCCCTGCTTCCATAGACCTGATTATGCTTTATTTTTCCTCAAATTGAATTAATGGAGGAAATCCCCCCCCCCCTCCACCCTCTCCCCCTCCAAGAACAGTTCATCTACCAAATACACCCACAAGGCAGCATGCGGTAATACACAGGAGTATGTCTGCCTATAGGAGCTGTGATAAAAGCCGCCAAGAATCAACCACGTGTCATCGCTTTGTGAAATTGAGTGTTATGCCCTCTTTGTATGTGAAGCAGCTCCCCAGGTCTGAGATTTTTTTTCTTCCTTTGATTTACCTGAGACATTGTTATCTGGCGCTCTCAGGCTCCTGACACATGCAGGTAAAGGCGAGTTGTGTTGCTCAAGGGCTCATGAGCAGTGAGTGATAAATCCTGAGATTAAAAAGCTGCCTGCTTGCTGCTGGGAGTCTGTATATGTCTAATTTTAATTTACCTTGAAGAATGTGTTTTCAAAATCTGCCAACAAGTATTGTTGTAAATCAGGCATGGAAGATAAGGTGAAATGACTGACAGAATATGGAGTGTTCCAAGAAAGTGAAAGAATGATTTTTTTTTTTCATAAAGAGGAATTTGTAACTGCTAGGTATGAAACAACTATTCAATTGCTCGTGTACATGGTTATATTGTAATGCTATTAGTCCTGAGCCATAAAGATGCTGCACATGAGCCCTTTCCTATACCTCTACATGCCTTCTAACTTTATACAAATAATTTCTGTTGGGTTCTGTATAAATCCAACTGGAAAAGTGTGCCATGCGCCATCAGGTGCTCTACATATTCCCTAAGGAAAATATCACTGTACGTCTAGCACCCAATAGAGCAGGTATTGCAACACATGAACAGTTTGAATCTTTATTTTAGACTCCATTTACATCTGTATCTGGGATTCCGCTAAGAGCCTTCATAGTATATTCTGTCAAAAACTATGGAAACAAATAGCACAGCATGCAGTTCTGTTTTTTCTGTTATGTGAGAGAAACTTGACAGACCCAAAGACAGTCAATTGATGGCTGGTGTCCATCATGAAAGAGATCCTACATTGCTGTTATTTTCGGTTTTCTGATCCTATGATGAAACCATAAAAAACGTAAATAACAGCGCAGATGTGAACCAAGCCTTAAAGTGGTCTGGTGGGATAACTATTTTCCAAACATGGCACATTGAATTTAAAAAAAAAAAAAAAACCTTTGCTGGGTCCCTGTAGATCACTACTTCCAATCCCACCTTGACACACGAAATGGGAGAACATGACCCTTTCAAGTATCCATACAGCCTTCATGTAGTACCCTATAGGCTACGTGCTGGTGTGAATGAGCACTACTCATGGGGGAAAAAATCATTGTAGGTCTCTTATTGGGCACCAACTACCGTATTTTTCGGACTTTAAGATGCATCGGACCATATGACGCACCTACTGTATTTTTCAGACTTTAAGACGTGCCACCATTTTCCTTCCAAATTTTTGGGGGAAAATGTGGGTCTTATAGTCCGAAAAATATGGTAGTTAATTTTCTGAACCGGAGAAATAGAATTGCAAATATTAATTAATAATAATCAGATGTATCTTATATTTCTAACTTGGTAACCATAGAAAGTGGTGTTTTCTGTTTGTAATTTAAACTATGTAAATGATCAAAATCCCCAACCTGGCATCTGAAAGGAACCCATAAGGAATTTGTAGGAATACTGCTGTAGATACTCATCACCCTAAATCTATCTCACTGGATTATCTGAGGTTTAGAAAAATTCAGTGAAAGGTAAATGCTTTTTTACCTAATTCTTAAGCCCATTTACAGTTTTCTGCACCCAGAATGCCTCGAGCTAAAGTGATTTTCTTTTTCTTTATGTTAAAAGTATGTTACACAGAAAAATTAAAGGTATTTGTAGAAAAATAAAAATAGCCTGGCCCCACTATGTCAGACTTGAAGATGGAACTTCAAATGTAAACGGTATATATAATATAGATATGTTTCTTGTCTAGATTTTTTCCAAGCTATAGCAGGACTCACAATAGCTAGTTATAAAAAAATGGAAATTTCTTGCATTCTTTATGAAAGTTAAAAAATTAGAGGGAAAGATTGACATAGTAACTCACATTACATATCATACTAAATATCAATGTCTCTTGTTCTTTTGGCCTCTGTGTAGGGGTCTCTTATCCTCATATGTTCTTCATTCTTTCCATCATGTGTTATGGTTCCTGGTCACCATGTCTTCCACATGGTTGCCCCCAAATCTGTCCCTTGTCTTATATAATTTGAAAAATTGGTGTGTCAAACACAGCCAAACACTGTCATCTCCTCCTTTATGGTGATGCAACAAATCTATCCTCTTAACATAACTATATGCCGTATAATAACTTTCTTATGCTTTGATATGTTTATGATACTTTTATGTTTCAATACTTGTTATCCATTGCATAAATGTAACATTTGAAAAAGATATAAAAGTAACCTTCCCAGGATATCCGTTTTGGTCCAGCCTTTGTTTTCCTCTTGGCTTGCAAAGTCTAAAGATATGCTATAGCTTGGTGGATGGAGTAGACACGATCGGAGCTACAGCGTATCTTAGGCTTTGCAAGCCAAGAGGAGAACAAAGGCTGGACTAATACTGATATCCTGAGAAGGTTACATTTATGCAATGGATAACAAGTATTGAAGCATTATAGTATTATAAAGATATCAAAGCATAGGAAAATTCTACTGCATATAGTTATGTTAAGGTGTTTGTCAAAAAGGAACATGGGAGAATCCTAATGTGTGCAGTTTCATACAGTAACTGGAGCAATACGTCTATATCATAAGAGAGGTGGTTTTGTCCATTAGTGTTGAACAAATCTATCCTCTTCACCAATTCTAACCCCCTATACTAAAATGGCTATGTCTTTGACGAAAGGTAAATATCTGTGAGATGTATAGTTAACTCTTCAAATTGTAATCTGCATGTTAATTTTGTAACATATAATATTTAACAGTAGTCTGCAATGGACAGCCACCCTAATAAAGACTTTCCATTATTGTATTTAAGGAGTTTTCTCACCATACATTTTCACAGAGCCACAGCCAGTTTTCAAAGATTAGCTTTCAATATGTAGGGTCAGATAATTTTTCTAAATACATTAGAAATTCTCCCTTATTGACTAGATAGAAGTGAGTGACATCACAATAGTTGGAGCTCACTCTGGAGGAGAAGTCCTTATCTCTAACAAGATTAGCTTTTTGTTTACAATTCAGCAATTGTTTTCACTCCTCAGAATGGAGTTTTTTTTACTTGTTTAAATTGCTTCTCCTGCACTGCTCTTTGTAATGTCTCAGCTAGTTACAGAGAGGTTAAATATGCTAAACACTGTTATAAAACCACCCACATCCTGACCAGACAGGGTAACAGAACAAGTGGCTGGTTCTGTGAATCTGCCTGGTTAGAACTGCTTTTAGTATACACTTTTCGGTTCTAGAGCTTTGACTCTGGAGGAGGGGACTCGCCATGGTGAGATTGGCAGCATCTTAGAGCAATGACAGATACAAGAGATAAGAGAGAGCAGGAAGACTTGGTCAGTAGCAAGAGAAACCTGTGTGCGCTAAGAGGAGAAAATCTACTTTATCTCCCAACCAAAGCAATGTATTTGGTAATAGTCTTCAATTACCTTACCCTACATGTTAAGGGCATGTCCCCACAGCAAGGGCTTTTGGTCAGTTTTTCAGATGGTTTGTGGTTTTAGAAACTGTCTGAAACCTGCAAGCAACGCTCCCCCATAGACTTCAATAGAAAAACGGAACTGTTTTTCCACCGGGCGGTCCAAAAAACACAGAACATGTTCATTCTTCCGACCGGTTTCCAGACTGAAAATTAACATTGGAGTCAATGTAAACCGCTCAGAAAGTGAGTGAGCAGTTTTTGGGTGATTTTTGCAGGTCCTTTTGCACTTTTTCAACACAGGAAGGTCCTGCAAAGCACACAGTGTGAACAAGAATCTATAAATCCTCTTTTTAGCCTAAGCTAACCAAATTTTTGTGCTGTTAACATACACATGTGCTTGAAGTTAAAGTGAAAAAGTTGGCCTTTGTGCATCATTGTTAAATTGTGGAGATAAAAAAAATCTCATGGTTTATTCCACCAATCAGGATACTTTTGCACTCAGTACAAATTTCAGCTTGAAAAACAGTTCAAAAAACAAAAACCATGCGACCTCTCCCTTATTACCCCCTTGTTCAATCCACCCCCCCCCCCCCCCTTCAGTTCTTTTTGTATTTTGTTCAGAAAATTCATGTTTTTCTATTAGGTAAATATTTTTTGACATCAGTGTGATACCTCTAATCTTGATGCACTATTTCTGCGCTCTCTTGATTTTATTTGTTTTTTAATTGAAAAACATTGCCAAACTATATATGCTCTGATATCTATTATTCCTTTATCAATGTACCCATATCTCATTAATTGCTATCTGAAGGTGTATTGTCATTATGTTCCCATTCTATATTTTATATTTCCTTGCCTTGGTTAGCACTGGATGTCAACATGTTTTACTGTTATACGAAAATCTTTAATAACAATGTATTGATGGGGAAAAAGAAATGTTGAAAAACTGACCGTATTTTGTGTTAAAAACCGTTCAAAAACCGGTTGTAATGAACGGTTCCACTGAGGTCAAAACGGAACGGTTTTAGTCCTTTGCCGTGTAAACGCAAACCTTAAAGCTAATCATTGTAGTGTGAGAACCCCTTTAAGCCTAGATTAAACCCACTGGAAAAGAGCGGGCTCCTTCTTTAAGGGCTGAAATAAAGTCCAGAACGTGGGATATGGTGCACTAGTCTCAAGTGAATATATGTACATATATGATGTAGGTATTACATTTCTCCTATGGTCCTTGGTAAACTATATAACTTATTTTCAAATAAAATGTTTTTTTTCTATTTCCATATGGGATGTGGTAACTATGAATGGAATGGTGTCATGTGGAAACTCACTGTTTAGAGTTGCTACGACTGTGATATTCAGTTCTCTGAATGGCAAGCTTTCCTATCCTCATTTCCCAATACTGCTCTGGAACTAGTGACATGGTTAAAGGGGTTGTCTCACTAAATTGATTCATCTTACCTCAGTCCTGTTTTCTTGGTTTCATTTTGAATTCAGCAGAGTGTTTACTGGCTTCTACACGGCTGCAGTAGAAGCCAGGTCTGTAGCTATAGCAAACAGTGCTGGCAGCCTATAAGGAGAGATCAAACAGGTCTGTAACTATAGCGACTTGAGGAGCTGATGCATCCATACAAGAGGGGATATCTAGGAATAGGTAGGACACTGTTAATGGACATATATTGCAAAGTGACTTGATTTTGCAAGATCTTTAACATAAAAAGCAATCCTTGTAGTGAGACAACCCCTTTAAGGAGCCAGTGCCTTTTGCTACTTTCTTCTTCATCCTACTCTCATGCCTGCATTTTATGCCTTATTTAAAGGGAACCTCCCATTTACTTTGCTGGCTGAACAGTAGGTTCCTGTTAGTTAGTGAACCACAATGGCATATTTATTTATTTTGTTCCGCCCTTGCTTGTTTTTGACTATCACTCTTTGTCTGCTCTGAGCTGTGGCTAGTATAGGCTGAACCCTGCCTGTTCTGACCTATTGCCTCCCTGACTGAAGTAGGTTTTGATCCTCCTGTACCTTCTGTTTGACTGTTGTCATTGGAGACTATACCGAGATTTTGCAGTCTGCTCCATCAAATACCAGATCCAAGTATAAGGGTTAAAGGATGGAAAAAATTAAGCTCCTTAGAATCTGCTCCTTGGTGTAGGCATGTGCCAAATTCATGTGAAACCTAGGAATTCACCATCATCTTTAGGTAGTCCTTGTAAGCAATGGTCCTACATCATCAATTTTGTGCTTCTGGTAACCTGATCCTTTAGAACTTGGCGCCTGTGTACTGCTGCAAAGGGATTACTTTAGGATTACATGAACCTCAGACTATTTCCCCTATGGCCCTTAGAACCCATATGTTCTAAGAAGAACAACTGTATTACTTTTTGACTTTTTAAATAGTTTGTCTTTGTTCACATAGCCATATTATTGATTTGCAACAGGGGCGTAGCAAAACTTCAGCTTGGACCTCTCTACCATAAGACAACGGCTGTGGACCACTACTTTTTAACAGGTTCCCTACTTGGCGTGACAGATGTCTGTGGTGTAGTGTGCTGTGGAAAATTATTTCTGCTTATAGAGATTGTCTAATATAAAAAAATTCATTTGAAATGGGGCCAGGCGGCTGAAAAAAAGAAAAAGAAGTTATACAACCAAAGCGTCTGTTCCCTCTTGTCCTCTATCTATCCCTGAAAAAAAAAAGAAAATTCTTTGTGGTGTTAATAGGAAAATAAATGCAATTGAACCTTTCTTTTTTGGATTTAGTTTTTTTGACAATTACACTGAACATGTTGTTTGTATTCTGTTGGCCAATACGTATACAAGGGCCAAAAAATATTGCCACATTATCACTGCATCTCACCATTATGTAGCAACTAATACCACCATAATGTTACTGACCAAACCAGTATACCAAGACCCATAATACCAATAATATACAAAGACCAAATGATACCCCACATATCACTATCATATAGTAACTAATACTACCATAATGTTAATTACCAAAACCAATGTTACTAAAAACAACAATATACAAAGACCAAATAATACTGCCACATATCATTACCTTGAGGTGATTAATACCAATATATTGTTACTGACCAAATCAATATATCAAAATAATATTTCATGAGTGTAGGTTTGTGCCAAATTTTGGATTAAATACTTCAACAGGGAACCAGGAGGGCAACTCTTAAACCTTTCCTTTCGGAAAGGTTTGCATGATATCTTCTAAAGGGAACTGATCTTGTTTTTGTCACCTGTCATACAACCCTCATTTCAACTTAAAGGGATTTTGCAACAAACTAAATTGATGTGGGAAGCTTGCAAATGAAATAACAAACATTTTCACACCATTCATCATTATTAAAAATTCTGCACTGTTTTCGATTTAGCTGCTCCTTTAATGATCCATTGTTTACAGCTTATCTCCAGGGGATACGACCAGGGCTGAGAGCTCCTCAGTCCTGGTCGCACATGCTCAGACATCACCTCTTTTCTCAGGTAGCTACTGAGTGTTCAAACCCCAGGTGCTGTCACTCTACTCCCGTCCTCTGTACTCCTTGGTAGTTAGTCAAACAATGCAAATAAATAAAAAATAAACCTCTATGTGGTTTGTGCATTGATGAGGAGAAAAAAAACCCACAGGTTTGGTTCCTGTAGGGATTTGAACCTAGGACCCTTATGCCTGGAGGCAAAAACTTTACCTCTCAGCTACTCACAATGCTTTACATAAACATACCTTTCTTTGATTACAGTGAGGAAAGGCATGATGATATCATCCTGCTTGGTGACATGATATGCAATTCAAACAAATCACACACGCCCCCTTCTGAGCACACACCGCTGAAGAGCTGGATGCAGGAGGTATGAAATGAGATCGTGGCAAAACCCCTTTAAACAAAGCCGTAGGTAGATATTGTTTCTTTTGGTAATAATGAAATTAATTAGTGGAAGATAATTATAGGTCAAACAAGTGTCAGTCTTTAGATCAGAGGTTCCCAAACTTATTTAAATTATTGCTCCCTTTTCAGAGAAAAGAGATAACTGTCTCTCCTTGGAAATCTTTCTATAAGTGGACAATAAGAAAGATACAGTAACAAATGTATGTTCTTTTATATATAGATATTACTACCTACCTCCTACAATATAATGTAGATGTTGAAGCTTTCATTTACACTTTTAATTAACCATAGTAACATTCCCATTACACACATACATTTAAGACAATAAAGGCTAATAATAAAAAGCAGAGAGATGTTCAGGAGGCAGGCACATCACAGACACTAATTAGAGCCATCCACCCACCTACTATAACAGAACAGTAGCTGCCCACCATTTCCACAAACAGAGCAGGGAGAGAGAGTCTGAACAGAACAGTCACTTTCTGCTCTCTAAATATAATGGAAAATATGGTAATGGAGCCACTGTAATAACAGAATTTTAATAAATATTTATCAAAATATAATGAGGTGAAGGAGCAAATTATCAAATAAGTCTTATAGCCCCTTAAACTGTTACATTACAGACAAAACTAACATATTAATCTTTTTTCATAATTTTTTTTTCTTTTTTTTTTTTATTGTTCCACATTCCATCATTTCTTTACAGTGCCCCAATTGCACCCAAGGCTTCTATACCCTCCATGGATTGATCCAACATCCCCTAGGCGGCATTATTGGAAGCACTGCTCTAGAGTAGTGAAATAATTGTTTATACATCATTATGGTATATTTGTGATATAAAACAAGATATCATACAAATGTTAACTTACTAGAAACATCTTGTGAGTTTTGTTCATCTTAGACACAGTAGTGGAGATCACATCAGGCACATCTTAAGGTCAGCACTAGGAACATGTAACCCAATCTGGATAAGATGACTGAGTTCTGTACATAATTGTGCCAAATATTACATATATCATTACAAAATGTTGCATCTGTGCATATTTTCTCATATTACTCAGCTTGACAAGTGCTATATTTCACATGGCATAATTCAGCATGGCACATTTCTTATAAGAGTTTTTAATAACTTGAGTTTAGCTTATTGCTGTCGTAGTCTCATAGGCATTTTACAAACATCAATTCACAGTGGTGACCCTTCTTGAAAAACCCAAGCTTATCAGGCAGCACAGCCATATCTATTACACTAATGACAGCCTGGGAATGATCTGTGGGCAACAGACAATGGACATTGTTAGGTTAACTGGAACAGAAAAAAGGCCAAAGATCAACAATTCCTTTGAGGCTATTGGTTCTAATGAGATGCTTAATAATAATAGTAATATAATGAGATTCTAATGAGATGCGGTGATCAATGCTGGGAAAAGAGTCGCGTATTGGTATGTTACTCTTTATACTTTATGGTGAGAGTATGTTGGCTGATCAGTGACACCCGTTGCATCTTCCAGAGAACACCACTCTGAGGCTGCATCAGGAACATAGCATGTTCCTAGTTATATGTCATCACTTTAAGAGAAGGGCATAACCCCTTAAAATGTGAAAGAATGCTTTGTCTCACCGAGGCTGTCACATCAGAGGTGCCTTACATTTTACTTATGCAAATGCAACACAATATCAGCAGCACTTTATAAGCACTAAAAACAGTCAAAGAGAATATAGGAATTGTTTCAAAGAGCATTTCTGCTACTTTACAACACGTAAAAATGTTAGGTTTTTAGTGTACATTTTTTATCAAAACTGTAATTGCCCTTCTACCGCAACAAGGTGACCTCAATACAGATGGGGACCTACTCTAATGTGTTACCTCTCTTGGTGTCTGTTCAGACATTCATATTTTCAGGGAGAGAAGATTCCAGCTATACTCTGCTCCCTTTTACCCATGTCTAATCCATTAGTGGGACTCAGTAAAAGACTACATTTTATGTGCATCTTGATTTTATTTCTTCTGTTAAATTTCGGTAAGGATAGTTTTATGGTATTAACTCAGCTAGAATTCATATGCAATAATTCAGAAAGCAAAACCACAAGCTATAGGGACTAAAAGGGTTTTTGATCCAGGGATTAATTGTGATTGCCAGGTTTGGAGTCAGGAAGGTTTTTTTTCCCCTCAAATGAGGATAACTGGCTTCTACCTCGTTTATTATTTTTTTTCTGCCTTCCTCTGGATCAATACTGTAGGATAATAGGCTGAACAATGTCTCACAAAAGTGAGTACACCCCTTATATTTTTGGAAATATTGTATTACATCTTTTCATGGAACAACACTGAAGATATGACACTTTGATACAATGTAAAGTAATCAGTATAACAGTGTAAATGTGGTTTGCTCTCAAAATAACTCAACACACAGCCATCAATGTGTAAACTGCAGACAAAAAAAGTGAGTACACCCCTAAGTGAAAATGGACAAATTGTGCCCAAAGTTACAATGTTTTGTGTGGCTACCATTATTTACCAGCACTGCCTTAACTATCGTGGGCATGGCGTTCACTAGAGCTTCTCAGGTTGCAGCCACTGGAATCCTCTTCCACGACAACATCACGAAGCTGGTGGATGTTAGTATCCTTGTGCTCCTCCTCCTTGCATTTGAGGATGCCCCACAGATGCTTACTGTTTAGGTCTGGAGACATTACCCTAATTTTCTTCAGCAAGGCAGTGGTCGTATTGGAGGTGTGTTTGGGGTTGTTATGTTGGAATACTGCTTTGCAGCCCAGTTTCCAGAGGGAGGAAATCATGCTCTGCTTCAGTGTGTCATGGTACATGTTTGCATTCATGGTTCCCGCACTGAACTGTAGCTCCTCACAGCTGGCAGCACTCATGCAGCTTCAAACCATGACACTCCCACCACCATGCTTGACTGTAGGCAAGACACACTTGTCTTTGTACTCTTCACCTGGTTGCCAATGCGTTGTGCGGTGTATGGTCTGAGCACTGACAGGCTGGCCTCACACCCCTTTAACCATTGCAGCAATGCTGGAAGCACTCAGACGTCTATTTTGAAAAAACAATCTCTGGATATGACTCTGCGCATGTGCACTCAACTTGTCTTGTTAAACTGCTGTATGGTCTTGGCCTATATGCTGCAGCTCAGTTTCAGGATGTTGGCAATCCTCTTATAACCTAGGTCATCTTTATGTAGAGCAACAATTCCTTTTTTCAGGTCGTCAGTCATTTGTCATGAAAATCCAGTGAACAGAATGATAGCGTGAGAGCAATAATGCCAAATTTAACACACCTGCTCCCCATCCACACCTGAGACCTTGTAACACTGAGTCATATGACAGTGTGTAAGAGAAATGGCAAATTAGGCCCAATTTGTCCACTTTCACTTAGGGGTGTACTCATTCTTGTTGCCAGCGGTTTAAACATTGATGGCTGTGTGTTTAGTTATTTTGAGGGTACACCAAATTTACACTGTTATACAAGCTGTACACTGACTACTTTACATTGTATCAAAGTGTCATATCTTGAGTGTTGTCCCATGAAAAGATATAATACAATATTTACAAAAATTTGAAGGGTGTACTCACTTTTGAGAGATACTGTTTGTCTTTTTTCAGTGTTACATACCTGCTTTGTAATTATGTGGTTCCTAGATTTTACCCATTTTTTAACATTGTGAGATGTTTCTGTTTAGCTGCAAGTGCTTGGAGTACAACTATATGGAGACTTGCACAGGTTTAACTGGAAGAAAGGGTTCATCTACACACCAGGCATTTTCAGTCCATTTATGACACCGATTTGGATTTTCAAACCCGTCAAAAACTGACCGTAAAATCATCCCCATAGAGGTCGGATTTCAAAACTGCCCTTTTTACAAAAGACTTGGAACATGTTCATTCTTTCGCCATACTTCAGGTAAAAAAAAAAAAAAAGCATCATAAACATTTCTATGTCATATCTACATCCAAAACCCTGTAGAGATCAATAGGACTCGTTTTGTGCCTAAAAACCACATTGAAACAGTGTCAAAATACTTGTCGGACAACACAGTTTTTTTTTTTTTATTCAGTGTCCCATGAGTATTTTGACAATTCTTGTGTGGACATACCCTAAGGGTGTTTCTTATGAATAATGTTTGCCCTTAGTTTTTGCTAAGCTCTTGCAGGAAAACTGAAATCTGAATGCAGGTTTCCAACCATTATGTATAGGATATATTATACACCTGGCAGTATTATGACACTGTACACATTAGAGTTGGATAGAAAGATAAAGCAAGCCCATGGATTTTGAGGATCCTACGGATCTTCAAAAGGTAAATCTATATGCAGTATCATATAGCAGCACACACAGTGTATACAGTTGTCTTCTGCAAATGACTCTGCTATTATGCTCGCCAGAGATGGGTAGAATATACTCCAGGTCAGTTTCTGAGTAGCAGAGTGTGAGGCGCCCCCTAGTCTTTACCCTTTAACTCTTCATACCAGGCATAATAATAATCTTTATATAGTGTCAACATATTCTGCAGCACTTTAGAAATTAGAGGGTATAAGTACAGACGAGAACAAACACTACACTGTAAAAATCTAATTACAGATCACACACAAGGTGTGAGGGCCCTGCTCGCAAGAGCTTACAATCTGTAAGCATGGATGAGTGAGACTGTATGGGTCTAGACTTTGCTGCAGGGAGCTCCCAGGTTGCTATTCCTGATGTGGTCACTTGTGTAAACTGTTGTGCAGGCTTGGTACTAAGGGGATTGGCAGAGACTTGGTCAGATCACAAGTAGAAGGTCAGGACAGGCATGTTTTTTGTAAATGGAAACAGGCCAAAGGATAGGACAGGCAGCAGACAGAAACAGAGGTCAGGAGGCAAGTCGAGGTCAGATACCAGGAATTTGTACACTAGAACACAAGCTCAATGGTTGTCAGGTGGAGAGGTAAACGAACATGGCCAAAGGACCGAGACGCGATGCATCTCGTTACATCTTCTATCAGAATGGGACCTTAGAAGCTACACTAGAACATACAATAATTAAATTTCATGGAGCATAATAGGAATAATTATGGATATACAATACTCAGGACTACTTTAGCACCTTGTGTATTATAAGGGGATGTTCACACGGCGTAATCCCGGCACATAGCAGCGCATACTTTGTTCTAGAATTGTACGCTGTCCAGCGTGTACTTCTTAAGTACTCTGTTCCGGCCCCCATTCATTCTTGCTTTCCTCGCAGTGTGAGTCTGTCTCTTCTTTCTTCTGATGCGTACTGTGCTCCGGGGAATACGCTTTAAAATCCTAGCACTCAATGAGTGCTATGATTTTACCGTATTTGCAGGGCGTACTTTGGGTGTATTGCAGCGCAATTACACCCTACAAATACACCGTGTGAACACGCCCTAAGAGTTCGGTTTTTCAAGCCAACGAAAAAGAAAAAACACAAAAGGGGACAAGTGGATTATCGAGTAAAGGAAACACTTTGCTTCTCATTTTTTTTTTTATTTTCAAAAATCACTTAAATGGATCATCTCACAACAAAGATTAGCTTTTAACATATAAGGAACAGTAAATGAAGAAGTTTTCCAAATACAGTGGTACTTTGATATGTCATTAGTCCATTCCAGATCCTTGGACTTAAACAAACTTAACTTTTCCCACAGGATATAAAAAGAAAATAATGCGTTCTCATAATAATAACGAAGGATTATTGTCCATCATCCACAGTACTACTTGCATTATCCATAGGCAGCCTGGATGAAGGTGTAATAGTGGGGAGCATGAGCTGTACCCGGCCGCAAGGTGACTGTTTTAGCAAAACTAGATCAGCGTAACTGTGCAAAGGGTTAAAGATGGCGGGACTCTGAAAAGGTAAGGGAGAGAGGTATACCAGAGTTCTGAACCGCCTCATATACACTGTTTCATACTCGGAGCAGGCTACCATGCAGTCTATTACCCAAGTAAGCTGGAACAAGAGATGAGAGGATCGTGTATAAAAATGCGGGGAGATAGCGGCTATAGAGGTACGGCACTTATGAGAGGATCAATGGTGCTTGATAACAGAAGCAGCATGGAGTCTCTGTGTGTGGCCAAAGCAGTGCTCACCTCCGGAAGCAACAGACTCCTAAATCCTTTGTCCTCGCTTGAGATAACCGGCTGAAAGCTGTGCCAAGCTCCTCTGTTATGCATTTTCTGTCATGCCAGTCCAGGCCACCTCAAGTCTTATTCCAAACAAATGTATACCAAACAAAATGTTTCTTGTCCAAACAGGACTTATACCGAGGTACCACTGTATATTGCATTATTTTTTGGCTTTGTTGAGGAGATAAGGTATATGTAATCAGCTCTGAGTGCACACAGGTTTCTCTAGGTTACCAACCTGCTCTCTCTGCTCGCTTTCTAATTTGATAGCAGGGATAAGGTCATCACACAGGTCAGCAGGGCACACAGGACACTAGCAGCTTGAGTGTGTTCTCTCTAACAAAGGAATATAATTAGTGCAGAGAACTTTACAAAACTATAGATAAGATATTCTGTGTTCAGAGCAGTTAGAAGAGCTGTGAATAATATGGAGCTGACATGCTAATCACGGCTATAGAATCGCCAGCAGCCTAACCAGGAAGAGACCGGACACATGAATAAAAGTTACTTTTGGCTAGTGAAACTGCAGTGAGACAATCCCTTTAAATTCAAAATGTTGTGTCATGCTTGATGTGTTTGGTACAGTCATTAAGAATATTTTCCATGCATAAATGTTACCAGAATGCAATCTCTTTATGGTGTTATACTGATGAAAGGATCATAGATCATGTGATGCTGCACAAGGCCATTAAACTATTAGTTGAATGAGATTAGTAAAAAAACGAAAATGTGTTGGATTAACATGTATCAATGCATGTGACAGGATTGTTACATAATAGTTATTGACAGACAGTAATTGATATTTCCTTACTGAATGCCTGGATACAATCACAGAGCATTCGCACCTGACTACCCTTGAGGATGGGTGTTAGAAAGTGTCATACGTTTCAATATGTTTTATAATGCTGCCAAGGGAAAGTAATAATTTACTTAATTTGTGGTATTTCACACAACATATATTCAGGTTACCTTTAAACCTGGACCTGTAGCTGTAACAGACTCTGTATCAATTTTAACAACTGTTGCTGGAGGCAGTAGTGTGCAGGTGGACAGCTGTATTATTGTATAATGCAACACATTATAATATCTTATTGCAGATACATATATTTTTATGAATGAAAACCAGCCATGAACCAATTATACATAAATATATTTGAAAAATATTTTTCTGTTTGTCATATGTTTTTACAGTAATTGGAGCTAGGTTTTTCTGATGTAGAGATTCGGAATAGACCTAGTTGCCTATAATAGCTGTATGTGACCGCCACTATGTGAGCTAACTGCAAAAAGATGTATATAGCACACATTCACCTCAATACCAAGTTTGCGCAAAAAGCTACACTAGTTGGTGTTAAATGATAATTAGCAATTGTGCAGAGCTTAACAGAAAGTGGAGTTGGTGTCGCTTTTAAGAAACTAGTTTCCTTTTAAAAGTATTTGGTACAATTTATAGCATACCACCCCATGAAGGTGGTGAGTTCTGTAGTCATTCTCAAAATTACAGTAGTTCGTGATAGCTATGTAAATTATAACCTTTTAAATTCTATATTTTTTTCACCCAGAGTTCCATCAAAGCAAACAAGCTATTACATTACGCTTTGCTGTTTGCTACTCCGTTTTATATATGATTTTTAATATTTTTCTGCCGTTTTACATGTTATAGAATAATTCTGTTTAACCCCATAGATGTGGCGGCGGCGGCGACTAAATAAATGAGAAACAATGCCATTCACCATCCCTCACTTACTGTAGATTGGGGCCCCCGTGGCAAGATCGTGGGACCCTGATCGGTTTACATGGTGGCTGAAAGCCTTGTGAAGGCTTCCATCGCCACTAGGAAGTAGTAAAACCAGCATCTTTGTAAACTCTATTGCATTGTTTATACAATGCAATAGGCTGTATAAACTAATGCGCCACCTAGTGGTCAAGCACCACAGGGGGACTCAATGTTAAAGAAATCTATATGTATTGTTGTTACAAATGAAAAGAAATAAATTATAAAAAGTTACACATAATTGGTATTACCATGTCCGAAAAATTGTACGCTGAATGGCATAGAAGAAAACAAATTCTAACTGCCAAAATTGTGGGTTTGTTTTGGTTACTTCAGGTCTCCTAAAAATTAGAATAAAGGTGATTGCAAAAGTCACATTTATCTCAAAATGGTACCAATAAAGAGTGCAGTTCAGGCTGCAAAAAATGTCCCCTGACTCAGGTCTGTAGGTGTAAATGCAAAAAAGTCATTGATTGCAGAAAGTGGAGCTGTGGCGCAAATGTCAAAAATAGAGAATATTTGGATTTTTTTTACGGTACAACAACAGAACGCAAGCCCTATATATTTGGTGTTGCCAGAATTGTATTAACCTGATGAATATAGAGAACACATAATTTATACCGGAAAGTGAACGCCATTAAAAAAGAGAACATATGTAGTGGCTCACCTGCTAGTTCAAACTCCAGCCTTATCTTCTATGTTGCAGCTGAAGATCTCCTGCTTCACTGCATTCTTTGATCCTCCGCGGCTCTGGCGGAAACACAAACAAAAACAAAGGGATGGAGGCGGCGCCTGGCTAGGCGAAGCAAATCACATCGGGACCGAGAATGCTTGATAGGAGAAATCTTTAATATTCAAACTGGAATAGTACAGCAGTACTCAAGGCTAAAAGTCCGGGTGCAACCCGGTCTGACGCGTTTCGAGCCGGTGGGCTCTTGATCACAGTAATATAAAAATGGGAGAGTCCCAGTTAAAAACATTCTTTAGCCAATAAACATCACAGTGGGTATTACATCATATCCTGTGGGATTTTAACCATTTAGAGGAAACACAAGAAGGTAGAAATATGTCTACATCAAGCACAAACATGTGCCTAACACAATATACTACGGACTAATAAATGTAAAGTAAGTCTGTTCTGTAATTAAAACCCTTGGGGAATCTAGTATCTAAGTTCAGGATCCAAAAAGCCTCTCTATGTCTCACCTTTCGTGTCCAGTTCCCTCCTCTATATGGTTTTTCCACCTGTTCAATTGCATAAAAAACAAATCCAGCACAATTTCCATCATGATGCTCGATGAAATGTCTGGCTATACCCGATAATTTCTGATTTTTTTGAATGTTGTATAGGTGTTCCGCTATCCTGGTTTTTAGTTTTCTTGTGGTGCTTCCAATATATTTTTTATTACATATGGTGCATTCTATTGTATACACAACATGGTGACTATCACAGTTTAAGAAATGAAGTATATTATACTTTCTTTCTTTTGATGTGTCACTAAAAACTGAAGTTTTCATAGTTTTATTACATAAATTGCACCGTGTACCGCCACAAGGGAAAAAAGACACCCTGCGAACATGGCGCAAATACATTTTTTTTTTCACATTTTGAACCACTTAGAATTTTTTTGCGGTTTCCCAGTATATTCAATGGTATGGTGAATGATTTCTAGAAAGTACATCTTGTTCTGCAAAATAAAAGCCCTCATATGTCATATGCCCCTTAAAGGGCAAATGCAGTTGTCTCCAACCATTGGTTCTGAGTCCCCATCCCTGATTGGGTCTTAGAACAGTTTTGATCTACCAATATTACAGTATTAAACCCAACACTAAAACATAACAAAACAGTCTTCATGGTTCTTGAGTGATCCTTAAAGTACCGGATCTTGCGAGGTTTCATGATTTTTTTTGTCTTTATAGGTGTAAGATCTTTTCTACTGCCTTCCTTCTAAGATTCTGCTTTTTGGATCTCCAAATTCTAAACTTTTTGAATATATGGACTATTTTTTATGATTACTGTGCATCACAATTTTCTTGACAAATGGCTGTTTTACTTTGACATATTTTTTTTGTATCTATTTCCCTCGCACATGACCTCACAACCAATATTTTAAGATTCTGATCGATATTTTTACCTAACACCCTACAATAGTCGACTTTGGTTTGTAATCGCTCATATTTGACAAACTGTCTGAAGAAGGGAGCTAGTTCTCTCGAAAGCTTACCATCAAATATACTCAGTTAGCCTCTAAAAGGTATCGCCTGATTTCTTCACTCTCCATAAGTAGAAGACATTTTTGATTGAGGTCATTCATGTACTTTGTCCTTTTCTTTGGTAATGGACATTCTGTTACAACACAATACTATATTCTCCCTTCCCTGTGACATTTGTTGATGGGAATTCTAAGGAATATGCTTAAACCTTATTTCTCTACTGTGTTGCAGTGAGAAAACTGTTTCATGGATGTAAAAATCCGAGTTGACATTTTAATGCCATGGCCAGGAGTGCCTTTTGACAGTTTTAATGCTGAATGTCTTGCTCATTTTACAGATATCTGTCAGTTTTCTTCTGTATGGTGATACACTGTGTTAAATTGACCACTTATGTGACCAAACAGAAACTAAGATAAGATTACCCAGCAAATAGTGTAGTGTAGCAAATGTATTAATTCTAAGATCATGTTGCAACATTGATTTTTTTTGAAAGACTCACAGAATAGTCTTTTGTCCTGAAACTGACTTTACTATACCAGGTCACTACCAGTGTCATTTGTTGGGCTGCTATATAAGTTAGTCAGTGGTACTGAGGAGAGATACATTAACCATAGGGATGGCAATGGGGGAATGCTGAGGGGAACCACTCATCAGATTCATCTACTTAGAACTGCCACATCTTTGTGAAAAGCTTTTACTGCCTATGTTGTGTGTCCTTATCTCTAAACACATTCTGCCCTTACACAAGGCAACATGACCTTAGAGATTAGGTTGCCTTTAATAGAAGCTCAAACTTACAATGATGGATCATGTGTAAATAAATGAGCTAAGTTTGGTGCAAATATATGCAATTATTTTGAACATAAAACAACCTGAGTTTTATGAATACAATCTGTATGACGTTGGGAGAGTTTTGGCAATATAAAATATTAAATTGCTATGTTTTCAGAACGTGAAGGTTGTTTTAACTCAGGATTAAGGTGTTATTTTAATAGGCGTGGTTCTGCTGAAAGGCAATATGTGAGAGACCAGACATAACCACAAAGACAAACTTGCACTATGTTGTATTCATCATTATTCATAGACAATAACCATAATATATGTTTGTCTGACCCTGCACATAGATTTGGATAACACTGGCCATCTGGTACATTAATTGGAAATGATATATTTTACTAACAGTGCTACATATATCTAGTTTGGGCCTCATTAAGGCATGACCAGCGTCGGCTTGACATGTACTCCGAAAAAGACAGTTTGTATTTATTAAAGGGGTTGTCTCACCATGCTAGGCTGTGGGTGGTTCTATAATAGTGAGTGCAGGAGAAGTTATCTATAGCGTAGAAAGCTCCAGAGCACAAAGTGAACAACGTAATTAATCTCCTTTGTTTGTTAAAGATAACACACTCTGTTCTCAAACTGTCAGCTGTGATGAAGTAACCCCTGCTGTCAGATAAGACATAATCAGATAATCAGAAAAACTTGTGTGCAGAAACAATCTCTTACCTTTTAACCAGGGAAATTCAAATGAGACATGTTTGGAAAAAGTCTTCATTTAACGTTCCATACAAGTTGAAAGCTAATCCTTGTAGAGAGACAACCCTTTTAGGGTTTTTACTCTCTGTTGTCATGGTATGCCTGTTAACCTGAGTACCAATGTATATGAATGTACAAAGTCATCTTATTCCAACTGTCTATCTGGTTCACACATTATATTTTGCACTTATTTCAATTAAGTTAGTTTTACCTTAAAAAATCAAACCAAACAAAAAAAGACCCTGCATCAAGGTCTAAGAACTAGGCCGTTTTAACAGCATTATGGGTCCCGGGGCAGAGCTGTGCACTGGGCCCCCAACCAACATAACCACGCACAGGTATTAATATAAACATTATCGATAACAAACTTCTAACCTACAACAACGCCACATAGAGACAACATAGTGGTCAGACACCAGCTTAGGTATAACCTGCAACACTGCCATATAGTGTGCACAGAATGGTCTGACACCTGCTTGGGTTATCACCACAGCAGCACTGATCCAACACAGAAGCAAAATAAGCCCTGACATCCAACACAGAAGCAAAATAACCCCTGACATCCAGGGACTCTCAGGAGACGTTTTATCTGGACTTGCTCTTTTTCCGTTTTCTTCTCCATCCAACCCAGAACGCAATGACCACTTCTCCCGGCCACCACTCGTCCCTGCAGAATGCACAAACATCTTGCACTTCTCACTTTGTCACTACTTCCCTACCAATTCCTACTTCTGGCATGGGTGCCCCACATTAAGTAAGTAGGTAGTAATGTTGCCCACCAATAAGTAGGTAGGTATATAGACCTCCAGTAGGTAGGTATACAGGCCCACTGCAGGAAGGTAAAGTAGCTCCCTGTAGGAAGATAGGTATATGTGCCCCCTGTAGGCAGGTATACAGTCATCTGAAGATAGGTAGGTACACGTCTCCCTCTAGGTATATAGCCCCTAGTAGGTAGGTACATAGCCCCCTGTAGTTATATATCCCCCGTAAGTACACAGCCCGCTTTAGGTATATAGCCCCCGTAGGAACACATTCTCCTATATATACAATCCTCTGCAGGTAGATGTGGCACCTCTGACTTAGAAAAAAAAATAACACTATTCACCTCCGCGCTCCCTTTTCAAGGCTCTGGGAGCTAGTTTCCAGCGTGAGCAGCGTGACATCATCCTTCCGCTTACGCTGGGAAGATGCTCCTGGCTTCTCCTAGGGCGGAGCCTACGGTCTTGTGACTTAGGACATACAACGGCGCAGGGGGGCGTGATCTCAATTCCTGCACCGCTTAAAGACATGCCAAGTTCAGGCCGGCACACGAAAATGCCACTCGGACTTGCCACTGGGGCTGAACTATGCCACTGGGCATGGTAGGCGGCTGCCTGAGAGGGCCCCCTGTGCTCATGGTGCCCTTGGGCATCTACCCCCCTCCCAAGGAAAAGAGGCCCTGTGGGGGCGCGGTCAAAAATTTTAAGGGTTTAAATTTTTTGTCAGTTTGCAAAATCTTTTCTATGGTACTAAAATAGGTAACAAACATAAGTTCTGACTAGAAACAGGGCATGTTCACACCATACGCAACGTAAGTTTTTTTTTACACCTTTCCATCTCCCCACTTAAAAATTTTTTAAAATAAATTTACGGTTATTAGGCATGAAATATTAAATATTTTGGCTTTTTGGTGTAATGTATGCACAATTATTTTGTATTAAATAAATGCTAATACCTTATAATCTGTTCATTTTGGGACAATCAGCACACGTCCCCCTAACGCTGGCTTCTTAAAAAGCCGGGGCACTCTAGGTCTCCAGGGCTGACGGGGAGGGTTCCCCTGCGCTCTTTGGGTCACTGGAACCCATCCCCGAAGAGCGGGGGAAAGCCCTTTTGTTAGAGGGGGTCACTGAGCGGAAAATCAAAGGTTAAGCGCGGGATAAGGTTTCCCATTGCTTGCTGAACTATGGGGGAACAGGGCTGGGGTTTCAGCATTCTGCAGACGAACGACCTGAAATGCTCGTCGCCACAAGTCGTGGGTGGTCACTAAGGGGTTAAATTACATTATTTTTAGCAGGAAAAAAAAAGTTTTAGAGCAAAGCAAAGATACTGTATTTCCCATAGCATTTCATACTGCACAGGTTTGCCCCCCCTGGGCCCGATTTCTCATTTTATAATGGCCCCTTCCCCAAAACATCTGGATGTTAAAAAAAGGGCCGCGTGTATTAATGACCCACACCGTCGGTTCTCACCTGCCCTTGCTGGTCTACTGTATATAAAAGGGCTCGGCCATTTCTAACCCATGCCCTGTCTATAATTTCTATCTAGATGAGATCCAAAAAACAATCTTTAATAAAAATACAGGAAGGCACAGAGTCAAGCACTGCCCAATACTTGACCTTGGCCTCCCTGTATTTTTATGTTTGGAAGACCATTAAAGTTTTGTTTTTTTTTTTATATCCTGCTGTGCTTTGCTGGATTTTGTGATTTCATCTCTTGCTGCTGCACCAACTTGAAGTGCCCCGTGCAAGCAGTGAACGCATTTTAAATTGTGTACCGGGTAAACCATTTTCTTTTGAAGATTCGTCTGCCACTTTGGTACTGTATTCTAGTGTCGTCTCCTTTTCACACACCGCTATTTTCTTAACAAAATACTTATCAAGGACTTAGGGATTCTCTGTGGGAAAGTCTACCTCCTCCTGAGGGATGAAGGGTTGTCCACATTCCCTACTTTTAACTAAAATTTTTGTTTAAAGCGAGGAAGAAAAAAAACATCCCTTTGCACTGACATTCATTCCAGGGGTGTCCGTGCGGTCCTCTGCTCGTCTTTTGTCTCCCAGTGGTTGGCTCATGTGCACTGCAGCATCTGATTGGCTGCAGAAGTCATGTGACATTGTCCAACATCACCATTCTAAGGAGAGATTATTTTATTTTCTTTCAGCCAAAGCAAAATACTTTCAAGTAAAAACATGAAGGTGGACAACCCCATTCAAGGGTGAAGAACACACAATCCCAAAAAGTCTGTCCTCTAGTCTAGCCAACAGCAAATCTGTTGACAAACCAAAGGGGCCCTTTTCCATTTGCAGTTTTCCCCTTATACCATTTACTGTATGTGCATCTGTTACCAGCTAAAGACTGATTTATATACAGATTTCCTTTCAGTAGTTTCTGTGCTAATAAAATATCTGATTATTTGGAAATAAGTCCATTGTCATACTAAAGGGGTTATCATTTCATCTTACTTCAGTCCTGTTTTCTTAGTTTAATTTTTTAATTCAGAGGTGTGTTTACTGGTACTACTGGGCTCCTGCTGTAATTGAGCTGCTGAGGACACCAGGTCTGTAGCTAGAGCAACCTGACATGGCGCCTATCTGGAGAGGATCAGAACAGGTCTGTAGCTTAGGACCTGACGAAGCTGTGCTGTCCCACCATAAGAGAGGATATCTAGGAATAGGTAGGACACTGTAAATGGACACATATTGCAAAGTGACTTGTTTTTGCAGGATATGAAAAATAAAAAACCAATTCTTATAACGAGACAACCAATTTAAGAAAACCCCTATTTAATTATTACATAACTGACCAGACTCTTCTGATACTCTTTATCAGAGTTTGGGGCTCCACTTTCTCTATTCACTTGAAAGCTGAAATTTGTGGACAGAAACAACTAAAAACTGTATGCTATTTTTCCTATTGGGAAAGGGTTTGGTGATAAAAGACACTCGTTTCGACATATCAGTTGCTCTCATTAGAACAGATCTAAAATACTGGACATGTTTTCTTGTTCACATTTTACATGCCCAAAAATTCAAGTATGCATTTTAAAGTAAATCCTATATATGAGAGTCTGACATCCTTTTTATAGTTCTAAACAGTATATTATAGTGACACTTCTTGTTGGGTCATTTGCTCTGTCATCTGTCAGTTTGTGTACAAAATATAATGGCGTGTATTAATCTAATGGATTTTAATAGAATAAGTGAATACTTTGTTGATTTACAGGAGAACTCTGACTTTTGTAGATCTATACTTCAGACAAATACCCTGAAGTTTTGATACTTGACTTAGTATGCAAACTTAGAATCTGTATAGTATGTGCCACATGCTCGGGGACACTAGAACATCCATTTATCTCTGTTCACACGGCGTAATTGCGGCCGTACCGTACGCGCCGCAATTACGCCGAGTGCTTTGGCAGTCGCACTGATCCACGTGTACGGGCCGGCAGCCCGCTGGCCCCATTGACATGCATTATTCAAAGCGTTATCTCCCCATGCGTAAATACGCTCAGTATTGGACAAGCGGGGGGGAGAGAGGCAGCAATCCCATAGTTCTCTATGAGATTATGGATTACGTAATTTTGGCGCGCATCTCGCTCATATTAGAGCGCAAATATGTGGCGAAATTTGCCCGTGTGGACATTAGAGTAACGCTCTGTGCACCTTCCATCTCTGCTCTTGGGCAGCTCCAACAGTTGGGCCATGCTTCTTTCCATTGATGTCTCTGTTCCTGTGCATGCTAGAGGTTATTAAGGGCCTGCGCACAAAGGAAATGTTTCCCTTTACCTACGACACCATGCTCTAGACCAGACCTGGGCATTGTGCGGGTCGCATCCGGCTAGTCAGTGGGCTGGATGTGACCCGCAGTCTTTACGATATCCAGGTCTGCTCTAGACTATATAAAGGGACCCTAGCCTGACTTTACGAGTTATTACAGTGTTCTTAAATTATTCTACTCATCTTGCTACTGCTGGTCTTGACTTTGGCTATTCCTCTGAAAATGCTGTTTGTCTGTAATCTGCCCTGACCTTCCTCTCTGACCTTGTGCTAAAGGTTTTCCGCTTGCCTTGACCATTTGCTTATCTGACTACATCTCTAGCCTGCCCCTGTTGGACAGCAGCTGCTGCTTAGGAAGACAGAGGCGAGAGTAGAGACCTGGGATTTTCATGCAGCAAGGAGTCCAAGCCCCCTCTTGGGGGGTTAAGGGTGAAGACTTGTATCCATACACCAAGTCCTACATTTGATGTAGTGGATAAACAGTCCAGGGAGTTGTGACAACAAGTTTTGAATGCATTGATGTATAAATACAAAGACAAAAAATAAAGAAAATTAAATTAAAAGTTGATATGTCATCTAATTGACATTAAATTGTTATACACTCCAAGGTTCATGTATATCTTTATTATTATTATTGTTATATTCCCTTTATAGTGCAAATAATGTTGGAAGGTAGGGAGCAAAAGACGGGGACTGCTTATAGTGTTTTTTTTTTATTGATTTTGCTTCCCCCCCCCCCCCACCCCGTTAATATTTTCCAAATAGACCTAGAGATATAAAGTTTATCATAGAACTTGAGAAAGTAACTCCTAGTTAAAATCGGGTAGTTCTTTGCACAGTCGAGCCATATTATCGTGACCACCGTTACTGCCATGTGCAGTGACTCAATAAGGTCGTGGTAAGTTGTCACAGGTATCTGGACTTATGCTGACTGCAGTGCATCCCACAGATGCCAGAGGATAAAAGGAGAAAAAACAAAGAGGGGACGCTCTATGTGAAGTACAGTTAAAATGAATAAAAACAGTAAATTCCAATAGGTATGCTCACCTAAGAGTGTTGTGCGTTTTACTATTGAGGCAAAACACTATATACGCCTGGTCGGCTCTGTCCGAGCCACTGAACAGCAGCCGCTGGTTCTTGACTCCGGAGCCCAATAGCAACAACGGGAATAAACGATAAATAGATGCAAAAACGAACCCGGCGCCCAGTTCTGGAATAAAAGCCTTCTCTCCACCACGAGGATATTATATGATGGTTATTTATTCTCAAAAAGAAATTGTAGTGAGCAAAGGATATTAAGCCTTTACCACTGTAAAAATGTTCTAGGTAAGACCCACCGCTTCATCAGACACGAGTGATACCTGACAGAGGATGTATGAGGGAGGATCCATACAGGGAACAAAATGATCATGATGGTCCCACAGATGCTCTATTGAGTTCAATGCTGAGGAATTAGGGGGACATGATAGTATCTGCATAGACGGATTAATACCCAAATCAGTTGAGAGTGCCTTTCATATGACTTAGTGGGGAAGACAGGACTTTATCAACAAATGGATAAGGTCGTATGATGAATGCTGTTTTGTTTATCTATTCAATATCCTCATTTCCTGCTAGAATTTAACATATTGAAATTGCATCTGTACAGCTGAAGGTGTTTAGATTGTTTATCATTTTGGTAAATTAGATAAGTGTATCCCACTGAGTAATTTATATGTGTATTATACATTGCATAGGGATATTATTAGTATGTGATAGGATAAGCCTCCAGAGGTGGGTCCGTTCTTTTCAGGACGATGACCCAGCCATTGTTAGGATTTGTGTAGGGAATATGTAAGGGATAGATTTAAATAGATTTATGGTCACTTTAGTTATTTATTAGTGTTTTTGAGTGTTTAAACATTTTTAAGAGGATATTAATAAAACGTATATTTTAGAGATAGGGTTTGTTAGAAGATATACAGTGATTGGGCCCAGAGAATGCCACAAAAACATTCCCCAGACCATAATGTGTTCTTCCAGCAACGGTTGCAGAGTGTTTGCTCTCTGATGCTTCTGGTTGTGTGGTTGCCACCTCTGCATGGTACCGGAACTTGTTTGATCATTTGAAAATACATACGTAATGGTTAAGGTGGTGAAAGTGGGCTGGTATGGGTAGCAGGAGCTCCCCACAACGGATCGCGGACTTTTGTTTCGAAACCCAGTCCTTGATCTGTCAGGATGTTTATCCAACATAGGGAAGTGCACAGGGACATTTGAGCAGTTAACCATGAAATTAGACCTAAAGTAGTATTAGCCATTGATTGGATATTTTTTTGCCAGTACGTGAGTGGGAAAAGGAGACACACTGGATGAAAGATTAATGTTGTGCACATGATAAACATGGGAAAGTACCCTTGCATTGGTTATTAGGGAAGGTCTGATTACTAATGGTATTGGTTGGGCCAAAATCAACAGAGACTAGATTGTCACGTAGGTTTTTTCTTTTTTATAACATTGTAATGATGGTCGTTGGAATTCAGAGATGTTAGGGTAGAATCGAGACAGAAGGGGTCAATGTTTTTGGATGATAGTTAACCTTATCATCTGAAAACATTGGTCCCTTCTGTCTCGATCCTACCCTGCTGAATCTCGGCATCCTCTCCCTGACACTTGTTTCACTAATTTTTTGCAGTATATTGGCCCTTTTTACCTATGACAGCATCGAAAGATATGTGTGCAAGTTGAGGGGAAAACCCCCCCCAACCCCCCCCACCGTTATCACACATCTTTGTTTTACCCTCATCACATGCCAGAACCATGGCATATGTACTTTTCTTCATGAGCTACACACTGCCGACGATAAAGTAGGAAATGGTCATAATAATGTGAAATTTGACTGTGTATTGCTAATGCAATCCAACTAGATGCCATTTATAAGTGAGCTTCTTCTCCCGGTCCATGGTACTGAGATGGATATTGGTACAATTCCCACCTGTGCTTCCTCTAGGCCCGTTCACAAGGCCTTATTGACGTACGGATTTGTGCGCCGTATTGAGCCAACAAATTCCGCCGTGGAATACGGGACGGGGGGGGGGCCGGAGCGCGGCGGGGCGGCCGCCGCTTCCGGGCACACATACGACAAGCATTGTTTACGGAGCGTCCGCGCCGTAAATAATGTGCATGTCACTTTTCTCCCCGCGGCGGATTTCGCCGAGCGGGAGGAGCGACGGGTTTCCAATGTTCTAAATGAGACGCTGTGGATTACCGTATTGGACTTCGACGGATTGGCGCCGTATTGAGCGCAATCCGGTGCGGAATACGTCGCCAATCCGTCGGCAAATAAGCCGTGTGAACGGGGCCTAACAATCAATTGCTATTTTTAGGGTGTTTTTACATGTATAGTATTTAACACAGATTTTTGGCATTAATTCTGCACCAAAATCCACAAACAATCTGAAGAAAATGATTAATATAATTATTATAGTTATAATTAGTGTTGAGCGATTTTTATCGACAAAGTTGAAATTCGGCAAAGGTTTTTATCGGTGATCGAAATTTCAGATCATGCTATAATTAAGGTTTTAAAATCTGAGCATATATATTCAAGATGCGTCTTTTTCGGCCGCTTCCTGTACATTTTTGGCGGCCAGCAAATAGATTACAGAATAGAGCAGGTTGTGATGTAATGTGTGCGACGTCATGACTGGGATGTGTATGGTTGCGATTGGCTGGAAAAAATCACATGACCTCGTTTTAAATAGAACTGCGTTTTCCTGTTTCAGCCTCAGTGTCTCTCAGCGTTTCATAGGGTTAGACCTGCGCTCTGCCTGTGGCCAAACAGCTCAGCGAAGATTAGTCTATTTATGCACAGAGATACCCTCTACTATTAGCTGTGATCCTTCCAATTTAGTTAGATTAGAGATTTGAAGATTGTATGTATTTTATGTTGTTAGCTAGAGAATTTTAAAGACAGCATATTACGCTGTAAATTCACGGTTTGTTTTTTTGGTTGGGGTGGCGGGCGGGGGGAGCAGGGGGAGGGGGGCCCGCGGGGGCGAACACAGACAAGCTCTATCTATAAAGAAGCACTGGTTAAAAAGTTCACCAAGACCTTAGTGTAGACATTGTAGTGGAATATCTTTATTATTAACTGTTTTGCTATTGAATATTTCCTGGATATTGGGCAGCCTGAACTTATATTGGATAAAACACTTAATTTCTGAGTAAATGAATGGGTCTCTTTGTTAGCTGCAAGAACTCCACTTTTATTATCAGGTAGAATTTCAGATAGGTGTTCATTTTAATTTACCCATTAACCACCTGTGACTGTTGATATATCCACCTAGAAGATTAAATTACAAAGTACAGCAATTTTGTAGTAGCACAGGTGTTTGTTGAAAAAATACCGTGTATGTACCGATAAACATCCCACAGTTACGTGTTTTTTGATTTTGCGCACCCAGCACTTGTACATTGACGAGAATCCCACGTAAATATTAAAACAGCAATTCTATATTCGTCACAGGGTGAATTGAAAGGTGCAAATAAAATACCGTTTATTATACCATAAATAAAAGATACGATGTTTTTTGACTTTCGCACAACAGCAGCATTGTTTCATTGATAGCAGCATCCATCGTAATCTTAAAAGCAATTCTATATTCACCTCAGCGTGAATTGACAAGGTGCAAAAACATACCGTTTATTATATCAAAACAACATAACAGTTACGTGTTTTGTTGCTTTTGTAACACACAGCATTTGTTCATTGACGCAGCATAACGTAAATATTAAAAACAGAATTCTATAGTCACCACAGGGAATTGAATAGCGTGCAAAAAATAACGTTTGTAATTATACAAAATCATAACAGATAAAGCTCATAACAGGACTCCTGGTTCCCGGCATTTTTAATACTGGGGTCAGACAGGTTTAATGGTCATTCTGCGGTCCAGGGACTGGTATAGGCAAAAGTCAGTGAAACTAAATTGGTCGGTTGAAAGACACTCCTTTTGCGGCTCTTTCTTAAATGTGGGGGTCCATGCAGGTTTGGAGGCTATGCTGCGTTCCTGGACAGGGATATCCCAAATGTCCAAGTTTCAAGTAACTTGATGGTTCAAATCATACTGCTTCTGGCACTTTTTAATTGGTGGGTGGATGCAAGGTTTTAAGGGTAAGGATGTGGTAACAGACAGGGATTGTGAATGGGGCAATTGTGTGACTTTTTTTTTCTGTGTCTTTTATATACCTAAGTGTGTATGATTAAGATGTAGCTAGTTTACATTGGGTATGTTCGTGGATGTTTTTTTTTGCTTTCTTCACTGCCTTCGTTTGGGTGTAATATTGAAGATGGTTGTTGCTCTTTACATAGACTTTAATGGTATCGCTCATATAATCGTTCTCACTATCGAAACCTTATCGATAGCGGCCAACTATCGACTATCGCTCGATCTCGATAGCCAACGCAATCGCTCAACACTAGTTATAATCCTCAATACAGAAATAAGAAATTAGTATGCCACTTAATTTTCAAAAAATGTTGTCAAGTATTGAGGATAAGCCCCATTGATGATGATGGAACTAATCCCTGTGTGAATCTGCAGGGCATCTTTGGCACATCCGTGTCAAGATTCTTGAGTTTTTAGCCTCCAATTTCATTTGAATTCATGACTCTTGTGACAATTCTTTAATATGTAAACATACCCTAAATCTATATTTTTCTACTAACGTGGATAATCATATCTTCACGTCAAATTGTAAGAAAATAGACAATTTATCACATAGCACATTCCTGCACAGGGCAGGTAGTGCGTAGTAGTAGACAGTAAGGGAAATCAATAAAAGAGACTCTACTTCTATATTCAGAAAACTCATGTAATTGATTTGTCTTCTGCCAAATTGTTTAAACTTTATTCAGGTTTTTTTTTTTAATTATCTTTAGCAGTTTGAAAAAGCTGAAGCATAATATGATTACCATTAGGGTAAGGTCAAAAAGCTGTTTTTTCCCACCCATTTAGAAAAGATTGCATCAAAATACAACAAGAAAAATGCATAGACTTGTCCCTTACAAGTTCCACAGAGTCCACGACTTATGGGCTATTGGATGTCAGGTCTGATTGCTTAATTAGTACCTCTTAGTATTAGGGTCAGAGTATGGAAAACTGCCCCAAGCACCACCATCCATAACATTATCCACAAACCCTTCTCTCCAGGTGGGTTTGTGCTGCACATTGATGCAGTTGTGAAATTTTACAGCAACGAACACCTGGCATCCCCAAAAGAGGAGTTATCATGTTAACACAACACAAGGCTTATAGCCCTCTATAGGAAGAGCTCTTGTGGAAATCTTTATGTTTAACAGTAGGTTGTTTAAATCACTCTAATATTTGTGACCACCTTGTGGTGAGCCCTAGGTGTGTACTTCCCATGCTATTACTTGTCCTAGCCCTTTACTGGGCTAGCAATGTTATATTGTTGTGTACATAGTTCTGCCACAGCACAGACATGATGCACACAGCACAGTAAGGCTTGTTCACACAGAGTTTTGCCTCTGTATTAACATCCGCTTTTTAGATGCGTCTCGGCAGGGGCATCGCTAGGTAGTCCCCGGCGCCGCCGCTGCCGATCGTTAGGTCCTAAGCCGCTACCCAGTCGCTTAAGCTATCGGCTTTGCGGCTTAGGACCTTTGGCGAAGGCCAGCGGTGGTGGGATAACTGTATGTGCGTCCGCCGGACGCACCAACATACAGTTAGATGCTTGCAGCGGAGCCAGAGAGGCTCGCGGAGTAATCTCTGTGGCCGCACAGGATGTGCTACAGCCCAGGCGGGCGTCGCGTCATCAACTGCCCGGAGCGAGCGGCTATGGTGACGTCACGCCGCTGAGAAAAGGGACCGGGAGCACGTCAGCGACAGAGGCGGGAGTGCGAGGTCTGGTAAGTGCTGTCAGGGTATTACTTTTAATTAGCGCTATTCATGCATAGGGGGTCTATTATCTAACTGGTTTTAGGTGGGCAGGGAGGGGGGCTGTATTATTGTAATATGTTGCAGGGAAGGGGGCTATTATCTATTGTTTATAATGTGCACGGAGGGGGGGCTGTTTTCTATTGTTATATGTGCAGGGAGGGGCTATAATCTACCTACATATGTGCTGTGAGGCCTATAAGCTCACTAAAATACACGTTTGCTGTGGCGGCTATAAGATATCTATATACCTGCTGTGGGGCCTATAAGCTATCTATATTACCTGCTGGGGGACTAAACATGCCTATATACCGCTGGGGGGACCTAAACCTGCCTATATTACTGCTGGGGGACTTAACCTGGCTATTATACTCCTGCTGGGGGACCTAAACCTGGCTATTTACTGCTGAGGGGACCTAAACCTGGCTTTATACCTGCTGGGGGAATAAACCTGCCTATCTAACCTACTGGGGATCCATAACATGCCTATAAACCTACTGGGGGATCCATAACCTGCCTATATACCTGTGGGGGCATTAAATCACACCAAACCTTGAGAGATATTAAAGTATATAACCCCCTATAGAGGAGTAAAACTTACTGGGGGCCCCTTTCCTTCTGGGGGGAAATAATTTATGGTTGTGAAGTCGCTAACATCTTTAAGCCGGTTTGTTAAGGCCTCAAGCAATTTGTTGATAAGAGTTAGCAATCCCCGGGAAACCCCCGTCGGTTGTTAACCCAGTTTTTAAAGGGCCCTCAAGTGATTGTTAAGAACTTGCAAATTCGACCCCGGGGGGGACTATCGCTGGGAGATTCATTCGGGGCACGAGCCCCGAATGATTGTCTGGGCCGAGTTGGTGGCCCAGGGCCCGCTGGTGGGCCCTGGGCGTCCTTGGTGTGGGCGGCGTTTTGCCGATCTCTCTGATGGCGGCCCGTTTAAAAGGGCCCCTGCGCATCAGAGTCGGGGAGGAGGCGGACGGTGTTCCGCCCTGTCTTCTCCCCTGTATGTACGCGCTTGGTAAGCCTTTGTACATACAATCGGTGCAGGGGAGTGAGGGCCCCCACCTTTCATCACCCCCTGCGACGTGGGATCTTGAGCCGGCAGCTCTCCCGGCCCCAGGAGGGTCCCGGGCCCCGCAGCGGCGTAAGCGCGGAGACATCACTTGTTACCGCTCTAAAGCAGCAAGCCCCTTGGATGTACGGCCCGTGCCTTTTGGGTAAGGAGGTTTTTTTTATTTTTTTTTATTGTACAGGGGGATACAAATGGCTACAGGGGGGCAGGTGGCTACAGGGGGGCATGTTTTCGGGCATATTAAGGGGCAAAAGGGGGGGATGTGTGGTACAGGGGGGCATGTGTGGTACGGGGGGGATGTTTGGGGGGTTTTTTTAATGGCTACGGGGGGCATGTGGGGGGGATATTAAGGGCTACGGGGGGCTTGGTGGTTTAAAGGGGGGCTGTGTGGGGGGATGGTGGTTTCAGGGGGGATATTAAATGGTAAAAGGGGGGAATGTGTGGGGGGCTGTGGGGCTACAGGGGGGGATTTAATGGCTCGGGGGGGATGTGTGGTACAGGGGGGCATATTAATGGCACGGGGGGGCATGTGTGGGGGGCTGTGTGGTACGGGGATATTAAATGGCTAAGGGGGGCTGTGTGGAAGGCATGTGTGGAAAGGGGGCAATAATGGTAAGGGGGGGTGTGGCTACAGGGGGGGCTTATGGGGGGGGCATTGTGGTAAAAGGGGGATGTGTGGTACAGGGGGCATGTGGGTACAGGGGGGCATGTGGGTAAGGGGGGAGTGTGGCTACAGAGGGGCATACTAATGGCTACAGGGGGGCTTGTGTGGGAACAGGGGGCATTTGGGGCTACAGGGGGGGTGTGTGGAAAGGGGGGATGTGTGGGGGGATGGTGGTACGGGGGGGGCATGTTTTTGGGTGCAGTGTGGAAAGGGGGGGGAATTTGGGGCTGCGGGGGGCATGTGTGGTGCAGGGGGCTTGTGTGGTACGAAGGGCATGTGTGGCTAAAAAGGGGATGTTGGCTACAAAAGGGGTGTGTACAGGGGTGCACGTGTGACTACGGGGTGCTGTGGGGCTTCGGGGGATTTGTGGCTACAGGGGGCATATTATTGTGGTAGGGGGGCATATTACTGGATTGGGGGGCATATTCCCTGGCAAAGGGGGCATAACCTGGCTAAGGGGAAATAATCCTGACTACAAGGAGATTTACTGGCTACAGGGGGCGTAACCTGGCTAGAGGGGCTAATAACCGGTTTTTAGGGGGGGCAACTTGGTTTTAAAATGGGCTCTACCGGCTATAGGGGGAAAAAATTTACCTACAAGGGGGGCATTATTACCATTTGGGGCACTTTAGTGGGGATTTTGTTAAGAGATAGGAAAAATTTTGAGAAATGGATAAAAATGGGGTCTAGATGTTTGTTTTGTACATTTACAGTGAAAAGTCTGCTTGACCAGAAGCCGATAGAGGACGTCATGGTCATATGGGCCAGATAGGAGATGAAGAGTAAGACGAACAACTCTTCAGAGGCGGTTCTCCTGTGAGTCACCAAATGTAAACGCAGTGCAATCCTTTTATATTTTATCTGAGCATAAATCACAAAGGTCTCTGTAAAAAATACATCACGCAGTTCATCAATGAGACGCAAATAATTCCGTGTGACCTAGCCCTACTCAGAAAAACTTAAGGGCCCGGCCCCGGATTGTTTGGGACTTAGCAACGCCCCTGGTTTCCTTGTTGGCCGAAAAGGACGAACCCGCTGTAGGTGAAATATCTCCTGTCCGTGTATTGCCGCTGGATGTTACCTCGTCGCGGTGCTGAATAATGTCACTGCTAATTGTTAAATGCGTCTCTGGGTCCGTCCTGTCGGTCCCCGAAAAGCATCTAAAAAGCGGATATGAACACAGAGGCAAAACTCCGTGTGAACAAGCACGAGCAGGGCATGGTAAGAGGTGAATTGACAGAAGCCAACAAAGGAGAGGAAAAGATCTCAAATATTTAGGTTAAACAAAGCATTATTAGCTAAGTAATATTTAAGGAGATGGCAGAGTGTGGATCAGGAAATCAAAGAACGTCAAAGAGGGAAGTAATATCACCAGAGCCGTCATAACAGAATTATGGGTCCATGGGCATAGCACTGCAGTGGGCCCTGCCCAAATACCTGACATCACACTTGGCCATGTCTCGAGCCGCACTCCCCTCTCTAGCACATGCCACCTATATCTGGGCACCGCCAGCCTGCAGCCTACAAGACTATTTGGCAGGGAGCCTTTGGCTCCCTTCTCCACCATGATTTTTAACTGTTTACACATCCTAAAAACACACAAACCGCTAAATAAGCAAAGCCAAGCAAACGGATCCCAGGGTGTGTTTCTTGTATTCCTGGGACTACATATATCCTAGGGGCCCCTATACCTGTGAGGCCCCTGGGCACCTGCCTAGTGTGCCCAATGGAAAAGATGGCCCAGTATATACCACCCTATTATGTCCAGCACTAGGTTCATAAACCAGTGCTAGTTATGTTTTTTTTTTTCTTTTTTCGGCGTCTTGCCTGTAAGCAATGATTTACATAGGCCAGTGCTTCCCAAAAATCTATATCCATTACTTGTATTCTTTTTAATGTTAAACCCTATTTTTTTTCTATTTAGTTTTAGTGCACCTCAATTTTTCTAGTACTCTATTCTGGTACAACAAATAACAAGAAATTGTTAAAAAGTAAGTTAAAAACATAAAAATATGAATTTTTAATCTTAAGTGCAACAATAGTCTGAAATTCTGAAATGTTTTTTTTCAGACAAAGACATCTATGGACAGCTGCTATACAGCGTAGAATGGCAAATGTATGGTTTGAAAAAGGATGAAAAACCTATCCTAAAGGAGTCTCAATTTTTGGAGATAACTTTCAACCTCGCTGATTCTATATTATCAGTGTTGGAACAGACTGCATTACAGCACCCTTCAATGCAGGATTTGGATGGTTTTGCTCTGAGGGACAGTGCACATTGCTATAATGGCAAGAAAAAGGTTATTAACAAAAGAAGATAGACAATTACATTTGAAAGTGTAGGTCTCTCTGTATAGAATATCATTTACTAGGATGGCAGAGTTATTACCAGTCTATTTACTAATAACATCAAAAGGCTTTGGTATAATCGAAGGAAAACTTTGACAGGAATAGGTCTGATAGACCAAAGGCTGCTACAAAATCAGATGACAAGTTTTTAAAAGTCAACAGTTTGCGTGAATGACACCTCACAGCCTCAAGCACAATTTAATGCAACAAAAAGTAAATGTTCTATTTTAACTTTGATGAAAATCTGCAGTTGTGATGGGTCAAGCTCGAATAAGAAAACCACAGCTAAGAGCGCAAAATAAAAAAATAAAAATCCTTGCCTGGGCTAAGAAGCACCTCCAGTGGACTACTGAAGATTGGAAGAAGGTCTCATGGATTGATAAATCAACATTGGACTTCTTTGGTATATCATGCAGGGTTTTATACGTCGTGAATTGGGTGAAAGGATGTTTTTTCAATCAATGTAATGTAATGGAACTGGAATAATAAAAAAGGTTTTGAGAACAGAACCTTATATCAGAGAGCCTGCCTAGTAGTACTAAATAACAACCACAAACTTGTTGTTCCCTACTAGTAGGTACAATGTTCTTGCACCTGAGTGGATCCTTCTAACCTCTAAACTTAAAGCAACTGGTTTGACTCTAGAGGCATAACTAGAATTGATAGGGCCCCATAACATAATGAGATGGGGCCCCACCATCTAAAAGCAATAAACTAAAACAGCAGCAAAAGTAGCAATAATTAAAGGTATGAATAATACCACCATATATCAGGGAACACAAAAAGGAGAGCAATCTAGCGGAAAACCACCAACTACTTGTTTCCTACGAAAAAGAACAATGTCCTTGTACCTAAGTGGGCCTCTTCAACCTCTGGGCCCCGTAACAGTCGCTATATCTGCTATAGCTATAGTTACACCAATGTATGACTTCCATGGCCATAGTTATAGCCATGAGTATAATAAAAACAAAATAAAATGATCATGACGTTTTAACAACTAAGCATCTGCACAGCACAATTTACTATCCTACTCATAGTGGTTTCAGCCCTGTAATTATTAAAGCGGATCTGTCAGCTCACTGTCTTGTCTACTCGAGGGTCACATTTTCGAACTACAAGTTCATACTTCTACTCGCCAAATGGCATAAAAATAGGACTACTGGGAAAAATGTAGAGCACTTTCTTTATGAATATACTAGACTCATAACTGTTTCAGAAGGGCAATATATAAATAAAGTGCCACCTGGTATTGACTTTGAAATCTGACGATACAAAATCGTATCTCCTTTATAGTATATCTTAATAGACTCTCTTGTTATTTTCAATTATATTTAATTTACATTTTGTTTTCTGAAATAGTCATTTGAAGCTTAAGGGCTTTCTAACTACCCTGTTTCCCCAAAAATAATACAGTGGGAGACATGTTTTAATTCGAATGGGTAATTTTTTTTTTTTTTTTTTTTTTTACTTGGTGCCGACACCACCGTTCTAAATCGATATAGAAGAGTGTAGAATATGACAGATTTTTGGCGCATTACATAGAGCTTAGTGCGCCAAGTTTGGCGCATTACACTCTATGCCCATACAAAGTTTGCCGCATTAAGCGCTATGTAATGCGCCAAAAATCTGTCATTTTCTACACTCTCCTATATCTATTTAGAACTCTGGTGTCGGCGCCAAATAAAAAAAAAAGTACGCGTTCGAATTCATACATGTCGCCCAGTGTCTTATATTAATTTTTGCTCCTGAAGACGAGCTAAGACTTATGTTTAGGGGATGTTTTTTTTTCTGTGAACAATAATTCACATTTATTGTTGAACAAAACATCAACATGTATTAATATATTGTAGTGATTTCATCACAAACATCAGCAGAAGCAGCCAAACTCTGAATTGCATAATGCACTATGTCTTATATCGGGGGTTGTCTTATTTTTGGGGAAACAGGGTATTATGCGTCATTCCTGTACTGATTTATTTATATGGGATAATGGAAGTGTCGAGTGAAACTGCAGCCTCTGCACCTCTACAAGTTACTTTACTGGTATAACAGTCTAATGCTATCAATAATTAGGCTTGCTGTAATGATGAATCTTATTATGGCTTGATTTTCCTTCTATTTATAGCTGGTGGGAATATCTATGAGAAAAAGACATTTATCACAACAATACTGTCTGCTCATTAACAGAATGCATAACATTGTCTGTTTAACATAACCCAGTACTGCGTGGCTGAGCTGAGCTCAGGTTCAGGGGTATTAAGGTGTCATTCAGAAAGTATGTCATTGTGAACTCAAAGTACTAAATAGAAACACATATTAAGAAAAAAACAATCTATATTCAGCAGTTTTCTGATGGTTTCCTGTTTGCAAAGTAAATATATGAAAACAAACTGAAATGGAAGGGTAAACCACAAATAAGTCAATGACAACACTTTACAAAGTTGTAAAATTGATACTTCAGAACGGTTTAGTTTCCCAAACAACTGCACCGAATGGTCTTTATGTTCAAAGGATGTGAAAATGAACTTTAAATACGTAAGAAAACTTTTATGTTTCATGTTCTAGATGAAAGATGAAGGATATGTTGAATACAATATTTTCTCACTCTGTCACCAAAGCAAATCTTTTCCAACCAGTTCAAAGGTGGACAGATTAAACCAGTAGACAGAACACAGTGAGCAATGGTTTTCATGTCAGATTATTATACTTCAATCTTTAATGTTATGGGTTCATTCCTTGTCTCGGCCAAATTCACATACTTTGTGTGACCTTGGCACTATCTCTGCTCTATATTGTTAAATGAAAATATTATAATTATTAAGCTGAAATTAGTAACCATGTCCAAGAATGTAACTTATCACAAAAGGATTAAAGAATTTAAATCTATTTTCAGTACAGTCTTTTAAAAATATTAATCTCTCCTGCAGGGGAAAATGCCAGTGAGAAATACTACAGGAAAGTTGTATATTCTTGCAGAATTCTTAGTAGGATTAGATGGACCAGAAAGGCACCACAGGCCTTAGATTCCATTGAAAATGGTTTGGGGGAGGGAGTATGTACAGAAAAATGTGCCTGTGGGCTTTGTGTCCCTACCAGGTTGTCTATGGTTCTATACGGTGCAGAAGTAATCCTTTATGTAGTCCTATCAGGAGCCTAAATATAAAATAGACACTTATAAGAGGAGGAAGCAAAAAAACATACCAGGTTCACCAAACTGACAAAGTAATGCCTAATAATTAGGTTATTTTCAGTGTGTGAGCTAGGAACACGCACAGTCAAGTCACATTATTATGACCACGAGCTAATATCCACCTTATTCAGCAAAACCAGCAGCTAGATGGGATGGGAGTAATTCACTAAGGTCCTGGTAGGTTGTCACAAGTATCTGGAGCTATGCTGACTGCATCCTACAGCTGTTGGAGGGTGCATGGGGGAGGATCCATAGAGTGAACATAACAATCAAGGTAGTCCCACATGTCACGTTGTGTCTCTGAAAGATCCCATCTTCCCCAGAGAAAACAATCAGCATATATGGGTGTACATGATCTGCAAGGATGAATTCATGTCCAAATTGGTTAAGAGTGCCTTTCACTTAAATCAGTGGGTCAGGAGAATGCCACAAAAAACATTTCCTAGACCATAAGGCCAGATTGTGTGTACTTCCAGCAGTGGTTTCAGGGTGTTTCTCCTCTTTGCCACCTGACATGCTAATGTCCATCCAGAAAATGTGACTCATCGGAGACAACCCATTGCAAATCAGTGTAGGTCCAATTTTCTGCCCATGCAAATTTAATATCAGAGGTACAGTAATCATCCATCTTCTTCAGAGTTCTATATGTAGTAGGGCTCACTGAACTTGGCCCAAAAGCCAATAATTACCTCTTTTTACCCATGAAAACTATGAAGGATATAGATGCAGACCGGCAGGAACCTTGAGCTGTGTCATGATGCCTAAATAGTGGCTATGGTGGATATACTGGATTACTTCAGAGTTTGTGTAGGGCTATACTGGAGAACAAAGTTTAAGGGGTCCTTGGTTCTCACTCTTTAATTGTTGAATAGGAATCTGGAATTAATTTCCAGGAAAATAAAGTTCATTATGGCCAATGCAATTAGGCACAGAACTGTAGGGAAAGGCAGATGTCCTAGTTGCACAGAAGGTTAGGACAAGCAGAGTCTGATCATCATAAATAACAAAGGCAGTGAGCAAGGTGGGAGTGCCCTTAAAATTTTGCGTGGTGCATGGGAATTATTGGAGGAAGCTAAACGGCACAAAGAGGCCCTACAAATCTGCAAAAGCCAAAGTGTGCTTGCTCCAAGATCATTTATGAACGATACAGGTACTAATAAAGGAGTCAAAGGTGGAGTCCTTGGAAGGAGGACTTAAATTACAGTGATTGATAGCTGAGATCTGGTGAATGTGGAGAGCTTGGTGTTGGAGTGTGTAACACAACATACTCTATTCCGGGAGTGGTCTCTGAGACTAACAAAGCCCAGACCAAGTTTGTCTTAAAACATTCTATATCTTTATTTGCAAGGTTGAAGAAACTGTGCCAAAAAATGGGTATGTTATAACACTCCTCCTAACGTCATAGCCTTACTCTCCTGCTTCCAGATACCACATGAAGAAGGGCAATTTCAGGCAGTACATTTCTGTGTATTTTTGAAGAGTTTATTTCTGTATATTTTTGAAGTGCATCAACTATTGTTATTGCACTTGAGTGAATTAATAAAATTGGAACTTTGAGGGGGAAGCCCTAAGGCAGGGTTGTAACTGGCTCGGATTTATTAGGTTGATTTGTTGGAAGCAGGCAATGTGGGCAAGCCTAAGGATCACAGCAACATTGACATAATCCAGATTGTGATGGATCAGAGCATCTCCAAAATAGAAGTTGTTGTTGTTGGATGTTCCTTGCATGCAGTGCTTAGTACTTGCCATGATGTTGCTGTCGTGGACATTTTGGTTCTGTCAGCCTATTTAACCAAGCAGGGTCCACCAGAACAATGTCTGAGTGCCGGAATCGCACAGCTCAGGTCCTTTATTATTCTGCTCATGTGGCACAACCACACCCTGCTGCAATAAACAGTTTTCACTTCCAGTTGGACCTGCCTCAAGATGCTTTGTTCCTGGTTCCTTGACCCGTGAATACCTCGCCTGTTACTTGTGTTAAGACTTCTAGTCCAGACTCTTTGCTACTCCATTTTTCCTGTAAAGACCATTAGGTATTACACTTCATACTTGTAGTCTAGACTCCTGGCCACTCTTGACTACATTCCGGTCAAGATCTTAGCATAATATGCCTGGTACTGCTAATGCAGCTCTATGGCTTGTTTCTTGTAATGGATGTCTTTTGGCCTTTAGCATCCTGCCTGCTCACCTGGTGACAAGATTTGGTTCCATTTTTGCTAACCCTTACTTATGGATTTTACATTTCTTGTTCTTCTGGTTCTGTATGCAACCTTTTACTGGCACATTTTGGTTTTGACTGAAGCCTGTTCCTGATGGCCGCTGCTGGAGTCCATTTCTATCCTGTTCCTGGATGCTTATCTTGATGTTTCTTGGTTACATAAACTGGCCTGCTCCTAGTATGTCCTGGTTCTGATCAAATTCTTGGTATTATCTCTTTACCTTCTGCATCCTGTCCTTGATGTTTTCTAGTTGAAGATTCTGGTCTGCTTCTGATCTCCATGTTCTTCTTTTCCGATGCTTATCTGTTCCTGGTCCCAGCTACTAGCCTTTTTTTTTGCACTTTGTTCTCCTGTCCTGTGTCCCAGTTCCAATCCCGTGACTACTTTCCTGGCCCGGAAACCATGCTCTATGGTTGTGTTCCTGCCCAGTCTTTGCTGCTGTGTTTAGCTGCCAACTGGTAATTATATAAAAAAAAATGTGACCTGGGGATCTCCCCTGCAGCATGTCAATTTTGTCTTGCAGGGGTAAAGTATTGCCAGCTTCAATTCTTAGGTCATTAAACTATAATTATACCAAAAAGGGTCCCTTTAATGCTCATACATTCCCAAGGCTCCTTGATGTGTAATGGGCGTGAAGGACAGCCAGCTTGGGCCTATCCTTTAGAAGAGCTACTGAAACCCAAATTACTGAAACAGTTAATACAGTAATAGGTTTTGGAATCCACATTGCATCACCTTTTCCTACACGTTGGCCTGTGTACCACAGACTAGTCTGTTTCTACGCTGACTGATATCCACCACTGAGGTATCTACAATGAGCATCAGAACTGGAGCGTAGAGCAATGTAAGAAGGTAACCTGGCCTGATGAGTAACGTTATCTTTTATATCCTGTGTGTGTGCTTTGCTTACCTGGAAAAAAAGATGGTCCCAAGATGCATTATGGGAAGAAAGCAAGCTGGCATAGTCAGTATGATGATCTGGACAATGGTCTGCTGGGAAATCTTGGGTCCTGGCATTCATGTGGATGTAACTTTAAAACCTAGTGCCAGCCTTAACATTGCTGCACACTAAAAATTGGTGAGCATTAATGTAAGGAACAGCACAAATAGCTTAGTGTGCTGACTTGGTCTCTAAATGTTCCCAATCTAAATCCAATCAAGTATCTGCAAAAAGTGGTGGAAAAACCAAGTCTGATCCAGAAAATCCCTATTTACATGACTTAAAGGATCCATGCCTCTGCAGGTCATTTCTACTTTGGTTGCATGTGGGAGACCTTTACAGTACTAGGGAAGTGGTTTTAGTATTATGGCTGAGCATTGTGCCTATTTCTTAATATTCACTTTAGAACATTTACATATTAAATGAGCCACGTTTATCTTCCTTTTACTGCAAAAAGGTGAAAACCAGGAGTGCTGAAAGCCTTCAACCATACGTTGTAAGAGAACAGATGTTCTGAGACAACTGAACTACAGTTTTCATTGTAAAAATGATGAGACGTCACATTTTTTTCTTCTGCAATTCACTTGTTTGATGGATAGCAGATACTGCCTGTCTTTACTTAGTCAGCTCTAAAATGATTAGCTTTGTTGGCATTTGGGGATGATCTGTAGTTACTTGCTTAAATATTTCTTTAAAAAAAGTGTGCAATAATCGGTAACATCCTATGTATTACTTATGTAACTTTTGTCTCATTGTTCACACATAGTAATTTACCAATGTTTTACATTTACAGCACCCGCCTATTGCTTGCAGCTTTTCTTCACTTATGTCTCAGGTACAAGTACATAATAACCTATTCAGCAAGAAATACATATTGTAAAGATAACCAAAATCTAAGAGAATAAGGCTGTGGTCAATAATACTGAATAAATAGTTGCATAATGAAACCTAGTAAATAATGTCTAACGCTCAGGTTGTGTTAATTGTGCCGGAGGAAAGGATTTTACAATCTAACATTAATGAAGAAAATCCACGGCACTCAAAATTGCTGCATTCAGTGATAATTATATTTCAAAGTTCATAATGTAAAGTCCATATATCTTTGTCACTGTATCCAGTTATCCGGATCATATGAATACAGAATCTTGAAATGGACAAGTGACTCTGAGGTAGCGTGATGTTTCAGTTATGTGCAACCTTAGGCGTACAAGTTACACTAGAGGACCAGGTTAATAACTGGAAACAACTTAAGGATAATATAGATGCAGTACATGGAGGACATATGGAATAGACGCATAAGATGAGTATAAATAAGGAAAATGTGTTGGTCAGACTGCTGTATGAGCAGTGGTGGTACGTGAGAGTAGGTGAGCACGTAGCACTCAGAAGAGAGCAGAAAGGAAGGACTACCGACTTGTATGACTAAGGTTACACATCACGCTACTTCTGAGTGACTTGACCAACTAAAAATTCAGTATTTATATGATCCGAATAAGTTGATACAGTGACTTTACACTGTGAACTTTTTAAATATAATTATTACTGAATGTAACAATTTTGAAAGCCATGGATTTCTTTCTTCATAATGAAACCTAGTCACACATAGTATAAGCATAGAGACATTTATATGAGCTAGGCAGTAAACATATAAGTAGGGTATAGTGAAAGTCCCATCATGTGATGATGAGCCTAACTGTAATGGGGATATACTATACTCAGTTATGCTCATCATCTCACTTTCACTAAGCCTTTCACCAAGAGGAAAGTACAACTAGAAAGCATATTGAAATATAGATGTGATAAGACACCATTTATCATAGAGGCTTGCTGCCAACCAGTGATGGGGTGGGCAGTGGCGAAGTGGGGACCAAAGGGGCCGGGCCCAACATGTAAATGGAAATTAGTAAAGAGCACTAAAAGTCCAGACTCAATGGTCTTCAGATCACAACAAATCCAGAAAGGTTTGAGTCAAGTTTCAGCAAAGATCCCAAGCTGAAGAAGAAGAAGAATTTGCAGTACTCGCCAATCTTCTTTTGAAGACACACACGTCTAATGGCCTACTGCCGTTTCATGTCTGCTGGCGCTTTAAGGCTTGTCGATAGATAGTGTAATGACTTTTTAAATCAAAAGTCAATCATAATTAACAATGGCGAACATGTCTCTCTCAAAGTTACAAAACACACAACAATATAGTAACATTATAAAAAAAGACGACAGATTGTTTCTATCATTTAGTCCCATGGGGCCTCAAGCTCTAGTACGTGGAATCCACCTTGACTCATACTGTAGCAATCTAGTGTTTCTATTGGTACCATTTTTAGGTGCCAAAAATTCTTTGTATTCTTGCAAAGGAGATTCCTGATGTATCCTTATTATGAACATCACACATGTGTGCAATAAATCTAGATGCACCTTTTACATGTCTTGAGGGAATAAATATGTTCTCTTATGCATTTCAGTGAACCTCACAGACTAGGTGGAGGAGAAAAGCTACTCAGTGTCCCTAACAATGTCCCCTTTCTCATAAAAGCCAATACTGCATTTTTCTATTGATTTCAGTCACCAGACATAAGAAGGAGAGAACTACATATGTTGAGCCACAACACCATTCATCTCTTCCTATTTGCACCAGTGGCAAATAGGAAGAGATGAGAGTTTCCTGGCTGAGTCCTCCCTCAAGAGAGTTCAGTGGGTGCTCAATGGAGGCTTTTTGATCTTGGAAGAAGCCTCATAACTGCTCACAGGAGTGGGACATAGTCAACATGTACCAGAGCCAGACTGAAATGACGAGCTGAGTAGGTCTCAATGCTTTAGCCCATGCATGCAGAGACATATTGCTGACATAGAACCCTTCTTGTGAGCGGGAACAGAGAAGAACGGAGAAACAAGCTCTTTAGCTTAAGTGCACAGAAGGTATTGTTGACAGCTGATAAGATGGCAGACATACTTAATAGGCAGAAGGCCACAATATAACTTTGCTATGGTGAAGAATGACCAGATGAGTTGTATCTCAAATCCAAGGTCAAAGCGCACAGTGGAGGGTAAAGAGGATCATGAGGTAGTGGATGGGGACTTTTCAGGAATGTAAACAGCAAATTTTGTGTGAAAAGATGGACAAAAGGACTGCGCATAGGCAACCATGCTTCAATGCATTTTATTTTAAGTTGAGAGAGGTGGTTTTTAGAGTTACTTTTCAGGTAATTATAGGTAACTCCTAAAATAGTAGTGCCAAAGTAGAATTCATTATTTACATTTTCAATGTACAAGAAGTACCATCTAATTGGGAACAAAGCCATAAATGATGTCTACAGACAAGAGAATTAGCCTGAGTAGAAATGTGAGCAATGTACAATAATCTAAAAATACACCCAAAATTCCCACAGGTGGATTACAGAATCTGATTACAAACAGCCACTTTCTCAGGATGTGTTTTCTACTGTGAATGGAAATACATTGTCTTATTATGAGCTTCAAATGTCAGAATTTTTATGTGACATAATACAGAGAAGGTATTACAGAGAAGGTATTTTTAATGCTTTTTTGAACCACCTTTTGGTCCTTGATTTGGATTACCTTCTCTTTGATGTAGTATTGCATGTGTATTCGCCTGTTCAAGTCTGTCTTGGCATAGATATTGCATTCTTGGCACATGCATTTCTGTTTTTTGTCTTAAGGTTTGCACTTTAACCTGTGGAACACTGAGACCACTCACAATCCGGCTCACATCGGTGTATCACCTACAATTATCCCATGTGGATATTTGTTTGTGAGCTCGCGTTTTTTCCCATAAGGTTTTATATTTAACACTACTAGAACATGAATGCTATTACATTCAGCTTCTTATACTTGTCAGTGGTCTGTCATCGTTTTTTTCTGTATAGTCACCACTTTACACAAACTGTCCACTAATTATTATAAACATTTAATTTCCTATTTATTACATAAAGTATTAAACACAAAAAAATTCTTCTTAGAGCAAGTACAGCATGGTGATGGATTCCTTTTAAACAGGGTTATATTTTCTGCTCTGTATATATTGTTCAGTATACCATGTAGCATATATAGGGATAACCCTAATGGCGTTGAAAGGCTAAAATCAGCAGTTCATGAGGTTACCCCTAGACGTCACCAGAGTAGGGGGCTGCAACTGATGAGGGAGGGACCCTGAAGGAAAAAAAAAAACTGGAGTCTCGATAAGAGTCTAGAAGCTGCTGTGACTCTGGTGATGATGCCCCCTGACTATAGGCATAGCAATGTTGACTGTCTATTTCCCCCCTTGGTGTACCTGAACCAGAGAGTCAACTCTCTGGAGAGCCGACTGGAGTACGAGGACACGTGGATACAGAGTGTGGACAGAGAGGGAGAGTCCCATCTCAACGGCGTGCTGACATGTCGGAAGAGTGAACACTTTATCAATCAGCTCCTGGTGGACACCGGTTAACAGCATTAGAAATGTGTTGCTGTTCCATCTTTCTTGTTCTAGCCCAGTTTAATAAGTCTGTTTATATCGGTGGGATGTGACCTACTTCTGCTCACCGCTATTAGAACAGGTCTACTTTTACCCTTTAAACCTGCTATTTTTTTTAGATAAAGAAGCAGTAACCTACAGACAGGGGCGTAGCTACAGGGGTGCAGAGGTAGCAGTCGCTACCGGGCCCTACAGCCTGAGGGGGCCTAAAAGCCCTTCTTCCACATAAGAAAACATCAGTATTGTAAATGGCACATAGTAATTGGGGGCCCTATTTCACTTTTTTGCACTAGGGCCCACGAGCTTGAAGTTATGCCTATGCTTACAGATGTCCATGAGGACCCTGCAAATAACTCCCTGGACCTCTGTAATTGTGAAACAGAGAGGATAATATGGGAATTTCTGTAGTCACACTTGAAACGTGAAATTTAACATTTAAGTTGTGGTGGACGTCATATAAGCTTGGCATGTGCAACGTACCTGCAAGGGGGACCACCATAATTAAAAAATAAATAATAATAATATAATAATCATTGTTCTTCCTAGTAGTTAGAAGAATTGTAGAATAGATGTCCCAATTCTTCCCATAGTTTCCTTGGTTGCAGTCAGTCAGTGAAGTTGGTGAGGGTTTTGTAAGTTGATATGGGTGTTAATTTATAATGAGCATTTCTCTCATTGCCAGCTGACTGCTGCCAAAGGGCACCACATACAACCAGGGCTGGGTTTATAAGGGGTGCTGCCATAGGCATCAGGTCAGCATGTGCGGCAGTTGAGCTGCATTTTGATAGATTACACTTTACATGTTATAGTTTTACTACATTTTATGCACGACCAATTTCATGAAAATTGTGACAAAACAGTGATGTAAGATTGTACCTCTTTGTATTCTGGGATCACACATGGACCTTTAATTTGCTATGGCATTTTACTTGAGGCATTTAACAGTGTTGTGAAACTACAACTTTGAGCATGTTCAGACATCTGAAGTCAGTTGGGGTGTACTGGGAGCTGTAATTTTTACAACAGCTGAAGAAGTGCGGTCAGCTGTAGGTTAAACTGCATAATAAAGTGGTAATTCTGTGTCAGGACTCAGCTGCTTCTTCTCTAGGACACCAAAGGTCTGGTACAAAGTGCACCACTTTTCAGAATACTGTAAATGCTTTTATAGTGTCTGAGATGGTGAACATATAATGTCATGGATTTCCAACAACTTAGAACAAAGTTCTTTTGTCAAGGTTCGGCAATATCGCAAGGCTTTGCACTATTGTTTGCCCTAATAAATGTAATTTTATATAGGGTTTGATCATAATTGTTAATGAAAGACGTGTTCAAGGTTAAAGGGAACCTGTCAGCTGTTTCTTGCTGCCCGAACGAGGGCCAGCACGAAATAGCCACAGGCTTTCTCATTGCAGTAACGTGTTTTATGCTTTGACTACATATTACTGTGCTGAGGGAGCCTCTGGCTATTTCATGTAGATTGGGCATCATGAGACAGCTGTCCGGCTCTTTTTGAGAACATAAATTTGGATCTGTCTTAGTAAAGAAAAAGACAAATTTTGTAAAAAAAATGGTGTTGTGAATACAGTGTTCAGGCCATAAGCCATATTCATGAGATCCCACCACCACTTATTATGGCAAAAATTACCCAGAAAAAGGTCACAGGACTTAGAATTTCAACAATTTAGTACTTCTAAGTGCGGTGTTGAGATAAACCTGTTTTTATGTTTTTTTTCTGAATTTATGAAACGGGACGTAGTTTGTGCTGGTGAATCTGACACATGCTCCATGGAGGAAATAGTGGCACAGTATTACTAATGATCCCACAGTGCATACATACACACTGCACATATACACTCGCATACAAATCCATATTGTGAATACATACCCATGTTGCTACTATACATTTATAGAAGATGCATCCTGCTCTATTCCTGTTTGCCAGCAGACATAGCAGTCTACTTCGTGAAGCCTGTATATCATAGTGATTGAGGCCATACTTTCTGCTGCAGAGGAAAGTCACAAATCCATTCCCAACCATTGATGGATTTTTAACTTGGCTCTGTAGCAGGAAGTATGACCTTTTTATGATTTGCAGTAGATTTAACAATATTTTTTTTTTAACAGCTTGTAAGGCTAATTTAAGACAATAAGGATGATTGACGTGGGTTGCGAGCTTGCATGTTTTGCCCGGAATATCATCTAATACCTCATGTTTGCTATTTTTTTTGAAGGATGCAGTCGAGTCCTGTGACGTTGGGGAGCATGGGTGTTAGTATTTTGTGTTGTCCACCTGTAGTGGTAGCAACTACTGACCTAGAAGCTGTCCAGTATTTCTGATTACTCATGCAAGACTCAGTCCTCCTCCCAACCCCCTTCTGCAGCCAGATTTTCAAACAACTAATCTGCAAAAAAAAGAGCTTAATGGTGAAAAAAAAATGAATAAATCATTTCTCTATAAAGTGCTGCCCCCTCCTTCGTGACGCCATAGGCACATGCTTCATTATGCCTTGTTATGAACATGCATAGAGTTCTACTCAGGCTTCATATGGTGTCTTTATATGCCTTTAGATTTAGGGTATGCTCACACAACATGTTCCATGTTTTATGTATATTCCGCATTGAAATAAATATAAAAATCATGTGTACTGCATGTCCCACTGGAATATACATGCCTTACTTCATATCATGACCTGCAGCCTGTAATATTATCTGCAGATTTAAAGGGGTATTCCCATCAGCACTCTTCCACGCTCATAGCTCGCTATGGGCCAACCATCTCAGAGAATGGGGACTGCAGCGCCCTGCTATATTAGAAAGTTCCATAAATATGAATGGGGAGGACAGGCATAAATGCCACCGTCCCTATTCTTTGAGATGGTCAGCTGGTAGTAAGTTATGAGCAGGAAGATCGCTGATGAGAACACTGCTTAAAATCTGTGCCACATAAAAAAATAAAAATGAGCTGTTTACGTATTTTCCATATGTATTCTGTGTGGAAAATGCCTTGGGATTTGGGAAGCGGATTAGCCCCTAGAACGTAGCAAAATCCAGGTAAAACGATAAGCAGCAAAATTTGAGGGTATGCTTTGGATTTCTGCCCTGTATTAAATGATATATTTTTTTGAATGTACAGTAAGGCATCAGTTTCCATTTTGGGTTTAGGGCAAAACTGGATTTTGCAGTATTCTTAGCACAATGTTATACATCATAAATTTGTTGTTTTTTGACTACTATTTTCAATGCAACTACCCCATGGAATTAAAGTCATGACTTGTTCTGTGACAGAAAATAACTAATAAAATTAGAAATATTGGGGTCATGTATGAAAACTGTCTTGGTCTAAGACTTTTTTTGTTGCCCATAACAACCAATCAGAGCGCCAGTTTCATCTTTCAGAGCACTAGATGAAATGTAAGGGCGCTCTGATTGGTTGCTATGAGCAACAAAAAAAAGTCTTAGACCAGGACAGTTTTCATACATATGGCCCATTATGTTTTCTTGTACTTTTCTCTATTTTGAATGTTCCATGTTGCTCATTTAAGTAATGGACATGAAATAAAATTGCATTTCATTATTTAGTGCCAAGAAAAAAATACTTTCCTATTCACTTTTGATCACATCTGCAAGATGAATGCTGACTCCCACTCATGTCCAGAAACTTGAATCTGCTTCGTACTTAAAATCACATTTTAGTTCAAGAATACCTGCTTAACTCCACTACACATTTCCTGATCTGACACATTTTGGATTAACTACTTAATTACTCTACTTTGTGTTGTTATCCCCATATAATCATACTCTCTGCTCTTCTGTATATGATAACAGCAGTAGTGGAAAGAGTCAGCCTGCACCTACAAGGAGATCCTGGAGTAGGACAGTCACTAAGTGGATTTCACCCATATACAACCAGCAGGTAGCACTCTAGGTACAAGCAAGCACCAAAATTATTGTGCTCGTAAAATTGTATTCAGACTAAAGGATATGATCTGTATCTTACATGTTCTGTTGAAATAAACTTCTGTTAAAAGACGTGATGAAGGCACGAAGACTGCATTATATTTGGCATATGTCAAAGGTGACTTTTTAAATATATATATTATACAAACTTAATTTTAAATTGTTATTAATTATTATTATTTGACAGAACAACACAAAGTAGAAATTATTTGTGAACAGTATAGAAAATTATACACGATGTTTCAAATTTTTTGCAAATTAAACTGAAAATTGTGGCGTGCATATGTTTTCTGCCTTCTGTACTCTGATACCTCTAAATTAAATTGAGTGTGAATCTGAATCTGCCTTTAGCTAAGTGAAACAGGGTAATTTTTTGCCTTCAACACTTAAATAATGTTCTAGAGGTATGAATACTTTTACAACCTACCATATGTGTGTGTATATATGTGTGTGTGTTTGTGTGTGTGTGTAAATATATATATATATTCTGCATTCACAGCTCTTCTAACAGCACTGACTAAGAGCAGGAGGCGTTCTCTTTAAGTGCAGAGAGCTACCTGGTTAGGCTGTGTATGATTCTATAGCGGTGATTATCATATCCACTCGGCATACACAGCTCTTCTAATTGCACTGATATGAGAGCAGGAGATGTTGTCTTTAAGTGCAAAGACCTACAGAGCTCAAAGTAAACAAACAAAGGAGAGAGAGAAAGAGAGAGTGATTTATTTCTGGTGTCTGTTCTGTATGCACAGCTACATGGTTGGATCAATCTGCACCATAGGTATATCGGGTGATTTGCAGTGTTTCAGCTCTCAAAGACCTATAGTTCTCGACATAAGTACAAAAAAATCAGAACTTGCCATTAACAGACTGTACCTATGCTGAACTTGAGCAGTCTCATAAATTGGTCACATACCCATTCACTAGCGGGGCAGCTGCCCATTTAAAAACTGCACATTGGATAAGTACCAGTTCACACCAGTATGCAGGAAAGCCACAATGTAGTACAAAACAGGGGAGATTGCACATATGCAAACAATACTGATAAAATAACCACTCACACACCTACTATTCATGAGGGGGGTGATGCTATTATGACAATTGCATACAGATAAAGCTATATTTTGGGTGCCAATTCTATAATAATGAATGGTGCACCATGCTGGCTTACAACCAATTGTTGACGCCCATACTACTCGATTGGGAGGCTGCCCAGCACATTTAAAGTGTCCAACTCAAAATACCCTCTGCTCTCTAGTGTTACAAAACTGCATACTTGAAAAATTTTGAATGTGAGGTATTAGTTAATATATTGGCCAATATTTATGCAGGTTCGCAACCCACAATATCCAATGTGCAGGTTTTTTTTTTTTTACTAGACAGCTGCCCCCTAGTGGTTCGGTGTGTGAGCAACTGCTCATTAGTTATCTCCACCTGTTAAATTTCTTCCAGATAGCACTGAGGCTTAGATTGCCTCCTACTCAGATTAGTTCAGCGTTCAGACATTGAACTGTAGGTATGGCCTTGTGTTTTTATGTTAATAATGTCTCATTTTTATGTGATTTAATTCTCATAAACTGAATCCCTTTTTAACCTTACACACAAACAGTAAAACTAAATAGACCTGTAGTTTTTGCTATGGTATATGTCTGTGTGTATACACATATACGTATATATATAAAAGGTAAATAAAGCTCACATAATACAGCTAACCTTTTAATTAATTTATATGGATAACATACACTCTCACATAGAGATCAATGGTTTGCAGTTATTGTATCTGCTGTATAGTTGATGACCACCATATGTAACTAAATGCAAGAATTACAGTAGTTTTTCCCTGTTCCTTCTGAAGAGTCTGTATATAAAACAGACAAGACAAATAATGAATTTGTGCTACTTTTAGGATTGGATTTGAGTAGGGCTTTGGGTCTGGACTTGTGGGGTTGCCCTTATCCGTGTAGTTGTGCCACAGAGACCGTTTAAGGGACTGTGTAGGGAGAGTATACAATCCCTATTCCTTTTTCTAGTTACACTGGTGTTCCTAATCAATAAAGCAGTAAATCTGTCACAATCGAGTGAGTGAACTACTTACAGACGCTGTTATATTCCATTATACCATCACACACATGCTCAGTAATGTCAGTCAGCCTAACCAGGAAGTAATTACTAGTTATACAGAAAAAACAGCACTGGAATAAAATATACTATAGAGTGCTAGCCCAAAAAGACTGAACCAAGGTAATCCAAAAAATATGCAGATAGACAGCACTTAAAAAACAATTGGTGGTTGATTGAACCCAAAGGCAACATTTGAGCTCTAAACAGAGCCTCTCTCAAACAGTTACACATAGTGTGAAGGTGCAGTATATAGTGGAGTGGTCATTAACATCAATTAACAATTATTATGAGATTAATACAGCAGTGGAAAACCATAAAGTATCACATTCATATTAGTGTAAAGCACAAGAGATATTTGGCAGTAGTGAACATCATATATTAATCCATATTACATAATAATACCATGTGTAAACATAGTATATCATGTATAAATAATGTGTATATACAGTGATGCAAAGTGACTATACAGTATAACAGTTCGTCAGGTGTTCACAATATACAAACTACCGTACTATTAGCAAACAATGCAGCACACGTGCAGTCAATGAATGCTATGTCATTGGTCGCCATTGGAAAGCGGAAAGCGTCTCTTCTGCGAACGTGCAGGATTGACGTCACTCTCAGAAAAAATAATCATAAAGTATATAGAATAAAAGCACTTTTCAAAAGGTGGTTATAGCTATAGAGGGCTGGCACCAATAAAGAATAAATCCCCAACAGTGAAGTGATCCTCTTACCAGGCTAAGACAAACTGTGTCAGTATAAACTAACATAGATATCAAAGCCATAGTGTGTCTATGAGAGAGAGTGCCAACCAAGCTGGAAAAACCATCTCCAGACAATGGGCCATTGCACAACCGTAGCGTGAGCGCAAAGTCTTACATCTTACAGCGTACCATATTCATAAAAGGACCATAATGCTCTTCGAATTTTAAATACCCAAATTTCACCTGTAAATAAACAAGTATATAGCGCATACATATACGAGAGAGCAAGAGGGTAAAGAGATAACAAAATTGTAGATATTGAAGGAAGCAGGAGGCAAAGAGACATCTAACCCATCAAGATTTCAGGCTAAATATTCAAAAATCTAAAAAACAAAAGAGATATTAAAATCAAATAATATATCGGTGCAAAAATATAACAAGCACAGACTGTGCATATATTCCAAAGAGGATGAGGTCAGAACAGGACATACCATAGACAAGTATCCTACATAATAAAATCACCTTCTAAACATTTGAGGGGAAAATTTTAAATTCCATATTGAGACCCCTAGGATAGAGAGTATCTAATTTATGTATCCACTCTATTTCTTTACAATTTAAATGCAATAATCGATCACCTCCATGTCTAGATCTTTTTGACTATAGGGTAAAGACTTGACCATAGGTCTAGAATGAAAACTATCAAATCTCAGTAAGTTGTTTCTATCTGTTGTTTTAACATATAAATCAGTAACCAATTTATTACCTTCTTAATATAACACTGTGTCCAGGAGTTGTAGATTAGACAATGAAAAAGATATCATTATCTTTGTCAACATCTGTCTCATTCAAGAACTGAAAAAAAGACTCAAGTTGTTCATGGGAATCTCTTCAAACCACAAAAATATCATGTATGTATCGCCACCACCTTCGCACATGGCCAAAGTGGTGGGACATATAGACAGAATTCTCCTCAAGTTATGCCATAAACATGTTGGCATAAGTTGGCGTAAATTTTGATCCCATCACCATCCCTCTTTTTTGAACATAGTAACAATGCTGGAATAAGAAATAATTCTCCGTAAGAATGAAGTAAAGTAACTTGAGAAGAAACTTTATATAATTGGGTGTGAAATTCAAAGATTCCAAAAATTTCTGTACAATCCTAATCCCCCTTGTGTGATCAATAAATGTATATAAATTAATGACCTAAAAAAAAAACAAAAAATCAGTTTCCAAAATAACTTCACCCATTTTATGGAGAAAATCTTTAGTGTCACAAATGTAGAATTTAGCTGTACATGACAAAATTTCTCAATATTTTATCCAGAAAAATAGCAATAGGACAAAAAATTGAACCCTGTCCAGATACAGTTGTGTGGCCCGGGGGCATCCATCAAAGATTTATGGATCTTTGTAAGGCAATATAAAAGAGGAGTAACTGGGAATTGCTCGGTCAAAAAATCTTTTACTTCTCTGTCAATAATGTGCATTTGATGGGTTTCATCAAGTAAAAGTCCTAACTTAGTCATAAGTTTTATAGTGCAATCAACTAAAAGAAAAAATAGAAATTAGTACCATGTAATTGGCACATGATCTCATGAATATAATTATGTGTATCAAGTAGTACCAAGGCTCGCGTTTTAGTGCAAGAATTTTATTATAAGATAATTTTTGTTCACAATTTTTTTCAGCCTTGGGTACATTTTGTTGACCATATTGGTACCTAGAATAATTTTGACAAATTGTCTGTAACCCTGATCTAATATTAGACTCAAGTAGCAACAACTGAATTGTCCGTATAAGAGACAAAACTACTATTTTTCTTCAATCCTGGTAGGAGCATGTACATCAGAAAAAAAACATTTTAAGTTAATTTTCCTAAACAGATCCAATAAATCTAGTTCCATTTGGAACCAATCAAATTGATTGACTGGACAATAAGAAAGACCTATGTTTAAAGTTTTTTTTTTCCAACATCTGACAAAAGATAAGAGGAAATATTTACCACTAAATCTTGACTTTTGGTTATGTTCAGATGAGAGAAATGACCCTTCTTTTTTCTGCCAGGTCTTGGCCTTGAATGTCCGATTATGTTTTCTACCCCCTCTTTGTGAACGTTTGAAGAAGGGGTTTCCAACCTTAAAAAAGACAGGGCATCCTGGCTATCCATATCTGATATAGAGGAATGCAATTTCCTTTTTCTGATTTTCCATAATTCTGTTTTCTTAAAGAGCTTGATTTCTGCCAATTAAAGATGTGTTCATTATTGTAATCTTCAAGATCACTATACCATTTTTGTCATTTAATGCCTTGAAGAGCTGTTCTGAATTTTCGAAGAGTTTGTTGGTAATCATCCTTCATTCTCTGTAGATCCTCGACGGAGAGTAAATTAGAGAGAGTCCCATTTCCAAATTGGACAATGTGATTTTCGGGATTTGTTTTCTCATTTTGTCTCTCATAGTTGAGGTCTACCTATGTTGTCAGTTACAGGCCTCTCTCATCTTTTTAAGTGAGAGAACTTGCACAATTGGTGGCTGACTAAATACTTTTTTCCCCACTGTAGATGCACACGATGAGAACGTTATTCTTCCATTATACAAGTCACTGGTTAGAGCACACATGGAATATTATGTACAATTTTTTGCACCAGTGCACAGGAAAGACATTGTAGAGCTTGGACAGGTTCAAAGGCGGGCAACAAAAATAATAAAAGGACTGGGTGGACTACAACACCCAAAAGATTAGCAAGATTAGGGTTATTTAGTTTAGAGACCTTTGTCCCCATAGAAGACTTGGCTTCAATGAACTGCAGATCGCTGTTGTTATCACACATAACAGTACATGCCTGTTCTGTTATGTGTGAGGGAACTGTCATCACCATGGTACCTGTACGCTACTATGGTGTTAACATCACAGACAGCCCAAAAGCCTAACAAAGGCTTCTGGGCTGTCCGGGAAGCCATCCGAGCCCATGATCATGGCGCAGCCGGCTCTGAGGGTGACAGAGTGAGCGCCCTCCCTCTGTCTTTTCCTTAGCTGCCACGGTTGCGATTGGCTGTGGCAGCTAAGGAGTTAATCGGCGGCGAGCGGAGAAAACTCCACAGGGAGACAGCTGTAATATATGGCTGACTTCATGCACTGATTGTGCAGGCTTCATTTGTGAGCCTGCACAATTTCCAGGACATACCGGTACATCCAGTTGCAGTAAATGACTCACAATCAGGATGTACCGGCACATCCTTTTGCGTGAAGGGGATAAATAACGATTCTGGAGTGTCTTCTTATATAACTCTGTGCTGTACCTAGGTTATTGCTTCTAGAATTGTATTACTTAACATTTCTGCTGGCTCTTACCAATTGGGGGGGGTCACGGTACAGTCTCTGATATTGTCCAATCAGTGCCGACAGTCAGTGTGTGCAGGGACCCAGCCATTTGAAAGCTGGACTTCGTGTCAGACTGGGTGGCCTGGGGCCCACACGGAAGCTGATCTTGGGGGCCCACCCTACAGCTACTGTACATGAAAATATTACCGGCCTCTCGGACGTAAATGTGTCCATTTTACCACATAATAGAGTGTGAAAAACAGAACTGTAAAGTGTAGTACGCAATACCAAGTGAGTCACATATCTATCTCGCACGTCTGTCTATCTCGCATATCTGTTTGTCTCACACATTTGTTACAGTCTAACATATCATAGATAAATGGATAAGTAGCTCTATCCATATACCCCTCCACTCCCCACCGGCCCACATACAATATCCACCTCCAAGTTTCCCTTGGTCACGCACTTCGCCATCTTCTAAAATAAAAACCACTATAAACGCCAGCAAGAAAGTAAAAGGGTAACTCCTAATCACAGGGTCAGGTGTGCATTCACTTTTTCAATCGGGGACAAGTGTACAAAGCCACTATACTAGCGCCGATATAACCTACAACACTGTCATATGGAGACCACATAGTGGTCCGACACCAGCTCAGGTCATATCACATTACAGTGAATACTGCAGTGATCCAGTATAGAAGCAAAATAACCCCTGATGTCAGGGACTCACAGGAGATTTCTTATCTGATGAGTCGTTCTTTTCTCTCATGAGTCGTTCTTTTTCCCTTTTCTTTTCCATCCGTTCCACACCGCGAAGATGACTTGTCAGCCACCACTAATCCCTGCAGAATTTACACACAAATATCTTAGAATCCTCACTTTTCAAGCAACTCTTTACCTCTTCCCACCTCTGTACAAACTTCCCAGGGTTGGGAGAGCGGGTACAAGATATAGCTTAGAGGCACAGTCTTCTAAGGGGTTGGAGGGTGGGGAGAGGACTAAACCCATGGGGAATACGCTACAGCTATGGGCAGCTCCCCTCAGAATCATATTACCAGGTAGGTAGTCAAGATCCTAGGTATGTAGGCAAATAGGCAAGGCCCCAGGTAGCTAGATAGGTCCATTTAGGTAGGTAGACCCCTGCTGGATAAGTTGGTAGGCCACCCCCAGGCAGGATGCTTGGTAGGCCCAAGTAAGGTCGATAAGTTGGCCACGGGTGGGTAGGTAAGTAGGACCCAGATAGGTAGGCTGTAGGTAGGTGTAGGTGAGTCCCAGTTAGGCTGTAGGTAGGTGGTGATCCCCAGTTATGTAAGCTGTAGGTAGTTAGAGCCCCAGTTATGTAGGCTGCAGTTAATTAGGGCCCTCTTTAGGTAGGCTGCAGGTAGTTAGGGCCCCCTTTAAATAGGTAGCAGATAGTTAGGGCCCTCTTCAGGTAGTCTGCAAGAACTTAGGGCCCGCTTTAGGCAGTTTGCAGATATTTACGCCACCCTTTACATAGTCGACATTAGTACCCAATAGTCGACACACGGGCCCCGTCTCTGAACTCTCGGGACACAGGGCCCAGGTATTCGAGGCTGGATGTGGCAGCTGGGCCCCGGGTAGCAGCAGCATTGCCTCCGGGGCCTACCAGGGAATTCACCGACTACCTGGTGGGTCAGTTCGAGCCTGACTCGACTGGTAACACCCATCTGACTGATTTCAGCAATACATTTTTAGAAGAAAAAACAGAGGAACAGCACTACACAGAGTTATAAGAGATGATGCTCCAGAATTGTTATTTCATGGGGAACACAAGTAGTTAGTAAAATAGACATGTCAGGAGATGTCACACAACCACTTTAAAACACTTTAAACTTTTCCTTGCTAAGAACTATAAACCAGACTGTTACCATTATTTCTTCTCGGTTGGGGTTGAATAGTTGTTTTAATAAAATCAGAGTCATTTGCACATTATGGAAAAGATTTACCAACCTGCTGCTGTTACTTAATAAATACTTTCCATGTTACAGCAAAGACACTGGTAGCAGAAAGGAAGTGATACATATTTGCACTGTAAATAAAGGGTCCAGCTCCTCTTTCTTGGCTCTTCTAGTCACCATTATTGTACACAGATACTTCACATTGGTGTTGGTAAAATAAAATTATATAATATAAACATGGATTTTAAAGTGAACCTGTCACATAAATTATGCCCCCCTTGCTGAGGACAGCACAAGCTAGTGACAGACCTGCTGTTTCCAGTGCTGTGTCCCTTATTCTGAAAGATGCAGCTATTTCAGAGAATTTAATGCTCAACTTTGGTAGTTTACAGCCTGTTCAGCCAGAGAAGAGTCTACTTAATTCATGAGCAGGTGTCAACTCCGCCCACTCGTGGCTAGCCCCTTCCACTCACAACTGATTCAACTGTTTACTTTGAATAGATAGAAACTTGTGAATAGTTGAAAAGTAGGTGGGGCTATGCCTTGGGTGGGCCGGGCTAATTCTTGTTCATAAATTAAGCTGGACTCATTTCTGGCAGAACAGGCTGCAAACTGCCAGATAGCATTAAACGCTCTGAAACTGCTGCATCTTACAGAATAAGGGACACAGCGCTGGAAACGGCATGTATGTCACTGGCTTGTGCTGTCCTCGGCAATGGGGACATAATCTGTGACAGGTTCCCTTTAACATATGTTTCCATACCTTACTCCTTATATTAAGTTATTAGTGATTTCAGGTTGTGGAGAGGCATACTCTCTCTGTTCTTTATTTGGTTTATTCATTTGGCATAGTTGTATTACTAGGGTGTTTCCATTTGCCCCTTTCAGCATGCTATTTTGGCTTCAGCTAGCTATTAGGTGACTGTCTCAAAGAATGAGGAGGGTGGCACTTGTGCCCATCCTCCCTGTTAATTTCTACGGGAGTTCTTAATATAGCTGAGTGAGTGTGCCCAACTGTATTAAGAAGTTTGTTGCATTTCTCAACTGCATCAGAAGTGCATGTAAAAATGCTTGAAAAACACCTGCTTTTTATGCAAGTGGTTTTGTAATTAAATTTTATTTGGAAAAAAAGGTGAAATTTGGGTTAAATAACAGATGCATTTTTTTGAAATATGCATTTTTGTTTATGCAGATGAGAAATGCAACCAAAAAGCAACATGTGAACAGTGCCTAAAACTGCTACCAAAAGGGTCTAAAATCCTTAATAAGTTTGGTACTTGCCATGTTCTCCATTTTTTGGGCACAACATTTCTGGTAAATGTTTCTTGGTAAACACCTCCTCTCTCCTATAGACCATGCTTGGCTTAAAATTGATGCAGTAGGAAAAGCAAACCTCCAACTTTTCAGAATATGTTGAGTAGAAATGTCCTAATGTTTTTATTGCAACTACTCTCTAACATGCTGGTCTCAGATTTTGTGTTGTTGTCCTAAGTGTGTCAGTGGATTATAGGCTCCTGTTTACAGCAGAGTGTACTGTCACTGTTCTTGCTGCTCTCTAATAAGTTCATGAAATAAGTGCAAAAGCAAGCTGCACTTGAACTGGGCACCTGGTAGTCTTTAAAAGCTACTAGAGTGGTTTCCTCCAGATATTGGTCATAATTGTATATGTCTTGTGATCTTAACAGAAAATGGAAACTCGTAACACTTCATGAATTATTACTGGATTTGTCATAAATCTATTTATTATTTTTATATTTTCAATTCAATGTATTTTGTCATGAAACAGGAGGATTATCTGGGTTTTTTTTTTTGTAAGATTACTTGAAAGGAACCTGTCAATTGTTTGAGGACCTGTGACACTTCCTGACATGTTTTGTGTTCCCTGTGAAATAACAATAGTAAAGCATCTTCTTTATGTTGTGCTGTTTATCTGTTATTTCTTCTACAAATGTATTAGTCAGAAAGATGGGTATTACCATACTGTTTTTTAAAAAGTGTCTGCCCCTGCACTCACTGACTTTACCAACAGTGATTGGACAATGTCAGACTGTGCATAGACACACCCCAATTAGGAACACCTATCTGACAGATTCAGTAATACGTGTCTAGAAGGAATAACAGAGGAACACTGTTGCAAAGTATAAAGGAGCCAAATAAAAAGTTCAATGCTTTAATATATCTTCTTTAAAACATAGACATTAAAACGTGATAAACAGTATGTCCGTCAATACGTATATAAGGAAGCGTATACTCAGGTTTGCAGTTGCGGCTTATCCAAGCCGTTCAGTGTAAATCCATATTCATGCTCCCGGTTAGGTGAGCAGGATACGCCAACATCCAAGGCAGAGCAAGACGCACAGCCATGCGAAGTTTCAGGGATAGCTCCTCCCCTTCCTCGGGCACGCACTTGAGTGTTTAAAGTCCATTAATTTCAGTGGAGTTCCAAGCAGGACTGCCATGAGAAGATTCAGGGCCCCATAAGGCTAAAGCATCTGGCCCTCCGCCTTTTACCAATTCCTATCTTTCACCATCTCAGCAGGCCCCCTCTATTTTAAATTTGATTAGGGCCCCTGACAGGAATACTGCCAAAGCTATTCTAATGGCACCCCTGGTTCCAAGTACAGCGGGGTATGATTTTCTCTGAAACACTATGGCATTTCAATGAAAACAGGGGAGACGTGTACAGGAACAAGAAGACGAGTCTGACTGGTGGCTTCCTCTGAGCTTAGCTCAGTTTAACGAACTCTCTGTGTATAAGGAGAGACTTCGAAATTAAAGTAAGCTGGACTTGGAGCTCATCTAGGATAGCTAAATTATGTGATTATCAGAAAGTTCTGGGTATAACCATTTTTTATGATATTCAAAATATCAAAGATATCTTAAGCTTCATCCAAACCAGTGATTTGCTATTTACATTTATAAACAAAACTGCTAGACCCATGTGTTGGTAGAAGGGTAAACTTCCTTTGCTGGTGATCACCCATGGGAGATCACCTTGTAAATAATACCCTGTGATTCATTTGTGTTGTTACAGATGTAGTATAAAATATTGTACCATGTAGCATATGCTACCATATGGTAGAGATCATGTGTTAAAAATGTGGCACTTATGTCCTGTAAAGTTTATAGTTATTCTATGTAGTCAACTCTTTTTGTTTCTTTTGATTTATTTATTGTCCTAGAACAGTTTCCTATTCATTTGAAACTACATGTAATAATAACATACAAGGAAAATGTTTGTGGGTGCGTTAAATATATCAATGTTATACCTATTTCCTCTGCATCTTACTTTGGAAATGTAATAAAGACATTGGCACTATACATTTAATACAGTAAGTGGAACATTTATGGTAAATGTATACTTTAAAATCACTTGTACCCTACGAGTCAAACTTTATTGTATGTTGTTATTAACCTATTCCGGAACACTGTCGTCACTAAAGACCGGAAGAAGTTACAATGAGCAAAACATAGAATGCTACGGCCAGATGTTTGTCTGGAGCCAATAGTTAATATAGAACTTGCACTGCAAACCATGCTTTTTTGGTTTTGCTGTTTTTCTTTACTTCTGTTTTTGGGTCCTTGTTTTTTTTTTTAAATGTAGCATGCTCTTGATGTGTTTCCTCTTTCCGGTGTTTTTCCTGTAGGTTTGTCTACAGGGCATGAAAAACAGCAGATAATGCATATTAAAAAATATGATCCAAAAAGTATTTATTATTCCATTAAGGAAAAAACAGTTCAGTTTAGGTTTCAGAATCAGAATTTGAAGAGTTTTTAAGACATGTCTGCATTAAAATTCTGCCACAAATATATGATAGGTAAGGGTCATAACTGGAACCACCATCTATAAGTATATATATATATGTTGCAATATAACTAACTATAGCCATAGCAGCCGTAGCGACTGCTAATGCGCCCACAGGTTGAAGGGGCTCCACTCAGGTACTAGAACATTGTTCCTTTTTGTAGGGTACAAGTAGTTGGTGGCTTTCTGCTCTCCAGAACTATTATACAGGTTCCCTGATATGTTGTACCACGGTTTTTGGTGCACAAAAAACTGTGGTCAGTTTTCGGCTGGCCCAGTACATAGAAGTGTACTAGAATCTGCGGGAAATCAGAACATGTTCTATATTTTGGCAGAGGCCGGCGGTTTAGAAATCCAACAATAGAAAATCTATGCTGTGTAGATTTTTGACGGATTCTAAATATTGAATCCATCAAAATCCGACATGAAACCAGTGCTGTGTAGACAGGGCCTTGTGCTGCTGGTTTAGCTTATTGTCATTAGGTGGTAGGGCCCCATCTAATTTTGCTATGGGGCCCTCTGAATTCTAGTTATGCCCCTGTCTAAGGGTTAACATTATTCTCAGTACAAAGATAAGATCAGAGAGTGAGAAGCGCTGCTGATACAGCCAGAAGTGATGTCACCAGCCTGGCCACTACTATATGAGATACAGGTCATCAGTAATTGTGGAGGCTTGTGTAAACAAGTAGGAGATAAGAACTGCTCTAACTGAAATTAAGCAAAATTAGAATAGCAATGTGTTTGGTAATAGTCTTTAATAATCTCTGCCTACATGTTTGCAGCTAATCAATGAGATGGGAATAACCCTTTAAAGAGAAGGAAAGCCTTCGTAAGAACAGCAGCAACAAATATCTTGGAGGAACACAGAAGACAAATTAAGTGGATGATTGCAGATTTTTTTTTTTCATTAGGAGTAAAAAAAACAAAAACTTCACAACAAGTAGTCAAGTAAAGTACACTGTCCAACTAATTTATGAAAATTGTCATTGTCCAAATTCTTCTGGACTCCACTGAATGTTTAAATGTGAACATTTAGTTAAAAAATCAACTTTGATGATGAGGTTTTTTTTGCACGTTTCTTTGCCTTAGTTGTAATAATAATATTTCCTGAGATTAAGCTACCAGTTTGCGTACAGAGACAAGTGAGTGATGATAACTGGCTCTAAGGAGTGATTATGGATTCTGTCCAGCCGCTTTTATGTGCACAGATACATCACAAGCTAAACCTTAGCCAAATATTCATTACACAAAGATATATGATTATTCACACAAGCGAGATACGGTTAAAGTGTTTGGTTTCAAAGTTAAAAATAGCGTTATTCCTTTGCAAGTGAGAAATTGTATTTCTGGCCCATGTGATCTACTTTTACTAGAGTGTAAGTATATTCTGGTATAAGAGGCACATCCTGACTATCTCCTTTCTTACTCTATATAGTTCATGAGCTTGTTTTATGTGCAGCATATTTTTCCTTTTGGTTTAGCCCTCACTTATTTTAGTACTGAAGTATAATCATCTATACCACTGTCTATAATGAAAACTGGATAATTAACTCATTAGTAACGTCCAATAAAATATTCTAATGTTAGTTGTGCTTGAGCACTTTGTAAACTAAAATCATGTGGGATATATCGTGAGATATCTTGAGATCCATCAATCCTTCATTGTTAGATGGCATTATAAATTGTGTAGGGAACAATATTTTTAAATACTGCTGCAAAAGGAAGATTTTATTCGTGAGTAAATTACAAAAAAAATACAAATTCTGGTCTGTGATAGCAAAGTAAATACAATCAAAAACATCTAATTCTAAATACTGTATGTATTCTTCTTGGTTCTTGTGTCAGTACTGATGGCTTTTTCCTTCCTGTTGGGGATGGCGTATCATGAATCTGCATTCAAAAGTGTATACACGATTTAAAACAATTCTTTTTCTCTAGAAACTATCACTATTTATAACGTTGCATTATTTCATATCTGTAGTACATACATCTGGTTCATGATAATGCTTTATGCAAAACTATCTTGTTATATGTATAGAAATCTGTGGTCCATATTGGCTCCATAGCATGTTGCATTGACTGGAGTACATACAGAGGCATCTGACGTATGTGCTGCTAGTCACTGCAAGAAGTGGATAAGTTCAGTTAACTATGTACATCTTTTAGAGAGAGAACAATACAGAGCTTCATCTTTTATTGCTCACCAGCTGTCCATTCCCCATAGAAAAGTAAAGATAAGTCCTGTTTTGCTCCAGAACCTTATTGTTGGCACACAGCTGAACATTGTGGACTGCCAAGATAAAAATAAACTTTAGAAAAATGCTCTGGTTTTCCCCATTCATCCAGCGAACCATTGTTGGTACAGTAAAGAAATGGACATGAGCCAGTAATCCACAGTGTTGTTTTTTTCTTATGGTTGTTGTAATGGAACAGTAAGAAAATTTTCACTAAATCTAGAAATCAATTATTATTGCCAAATACTATAGCAAAAAGCATATGCCAAAATGGTTTAATCTCTTTTCCTAATATGGATGCCAATGTTACCACTGACGTAATGCACATACTTCTCTCCTGCTGTAGAAGAAAATTTCAAGTGTTTTCCACTGAGAACCTTTCTGATAGAATTTTTCTACTATTGATTAAATAAAATATTTGGATGATAGAGGGAAACCTACTATATGACTCTGCCTCTATATTTTTTTGGATAGGTTTGATAAATTGTTTAGCATATACTATGTTCTATGTAGTAGACAACCTTAGTGCATCATACGCTGTATACACATTTTAGTGCTTAAAACTTTATAATATATACTCTGTAGTACGATAGGCGGCTCTGCCACATTGCCATTTTTACATCCAAAATGAACATCCCCAGTTTCATATGAAGCAAAACATCCCCATCAAGTGTGGAAAAAATACTGAAGTAGGGATTCTTTTAAAAATAAAATTGTTAATAGTTTATTATTATCAATTAACAAAATGCAAAGGGAATGAACAAAAGAGAACTCAAATGAAATCAATATTCGGAGTGACCACCCTTTGCCTACAAAATAGGATCTGTTCCCTCCCTAGTTTGCTTAGAATAACGGTTTTTTGAAGGATTTTGGCCGGTTCTGAGTTAGGAAGATTTTTAGAACTAACCAACAGCTGCTTTATGTGTAGAGACATGTATGCGGGATTTGCTTTTCTCTATACTCTCTCCCTCTCAGATCTCTTTTTTTTTAGCCCAGACTGGATGAATTGAAGAATCTTCTGTATGGGTTGCACTACTTAACTCCTTCAGGACCATGAAAGACAACGGTGGGGTTATCATGCGGTGAGCACTCCTATACGTCCATGTCCTGGTCTGTGCTCCTGTGCGCTGCTTCAAGCGAACTTGCCCTCTCCATCCTGCTACCCCCGACGCTCTGCTGCTTGCTCCTTCCGTCTGTCTTGCCCCCCCAGCACGGCAGCGTGGTCACACATGCCCTTGGTCATCTATGATTTAAAGATTTCTCAGGAAACATGGATGTTGTTTTGCCCAACAAACACTATTAAGCACCCTTCACCCCCTTTCTCCTTGCCATCTATTGTGGTGTTTTTCTGGGCCACCTTACAGTCTTTTACCCCACATTATTATTCTGTTTGACTTTTTGGCTTTGTTTCCTGACCATTCATTCGTCTGCTTCCTGTCCCTGGATCAATTTATGCCTTGATCACTGACTCATGCAAATTGCCCTCGAGTTTCTCACTTTTGCTTTGTAACATCAACCATAACATCCCACATGCCAAGTTCTCAGTACCTCCATAGGCACCATTCGGCTTGTCCCCACCAGACCTTATCGGAGTTGAAGACCTGGAGGGCGGCTCCCTCCCATGGTTACTGACAACTAAATCGTGGCTCGAATGATTGTGTATCCACCCACCTTCACCATAGGCACTTGACAAGTGGTCACATCAAAATATTAGAATTTGATTTTGATTTCTATTATTTGCCTCATTACTTTTATTTTGGTTAATTGAGAAAACGAAACAATTACTACTATTTTTGAAAAAATTCTTACTTAGCAGCAATTTTTTTCACACCTGCCTAAAACTTTTGTATGGCACTGTATGTATGGGTTTATTGTCATAGTCCTATGGGTCTTTGGGTAACCAATATAGTACAATGCAGTCATTGTCATATATTACATACTACAATTTTGGGGAAAAAAACTAATTTTGCTTAAAAAGTCATTAGCTGCCTTCATAAAGAAAATGTGCCAATGGTTACATGTTTCTCCTTAGTCAAGACTATGTCCATATAATGCCCATGTGAAACATAACAATGGAGTGTTATACTTTGCCCACAGTGCCCACACACATCCTTGGCAAACAATGCCCAGTGAGTGTAATATTTTGATTACATGAAAAGTGCTTTTGATGCCTATTTTAATGCCTACAGTCACCTCATCACAGAGAAGCCAACACCCAACCCGGCATCATTCTCTTTGTGTGAATAAACTCTCCAACACAAAGTGAATGAAGTGATGCTGTGTCTGTTGGCAGCAGCTGGTGAAACTAGTGATGTCCCAACAACTGGATCTGGTACATTTGAAAAACCTAAGTGAATGTAATGTTCTAATACTGTATTCAAGACAACACAGTACATTAGAAATAAAATAGCCCTTACTGAAAGTATCTGACATCCAGTCACTGTTTGACCCAACCAGAGTACAGAAGGTTCTTCCTACGTGGAACCACAACACTGACCCAACAATGTTCTACTAACATGTTAGGAAGCAGGAAGGTTATTTAGTTTTCTATGATATGTATCTTAAAGGGGTTTTATCAGTACAGGTTTTTTCACAGAACATCTTGAGCTATTTGTCCCTCCTCTTCCAGCTTCAAATCCGAGGGGTGTCATGTCTCTCCTCCCAGTAGGTCGGGTCTCTCCTCGCCGAAGTAAGGCGTGTCCTTACCTTTCCCCCCCCTGACAGAACTCAGTGGTGGCCATCCACCCATCCCCTCCCAGCTCCTCCTTCTGAGCTCGTCATTATCATATGTTAAGTCAGTGGAAGGTAGAGGATGTTCCACAGCTCTCGCAGACCTCCTGCAGTAAATCAGTTCACAAGCCTGCCAGAGAGCTCGATCCCACTCCCTCCACAATCACCCTTTGTAACCAGAACACCTGCATGGTGTAACCAGCGTGTTATACATCAGCAGCCCCCACAAATAGTTAAAGAACAACCAGCTTCACATTTAATTACTGTGTCTAGCAGATGTAAATTATTTTAAACGATTATTATGGGAGGCGGGTAAAAAAACGTTAGAGACTCTCGTGTCATATATTTTTGATCAAAACATGTTTAAGCTGATCCCACACACTTTCAACGTGATCCTCAAAATTCTGGCCAAGTCCTCACACTATCCTTACCTCTTAAATAGAGCCAATTCAACACCTCTCACTGGGCTCACACCGACCTCCCATTATACAGAAGAAAAAAATAAGAAAACACACCAGACCTTCTGCATAGCTGCACTATCTTATCTGACCCTTGAGAGCTGGGCGGGTGCAGGAACACCCAACACAATAGCGAGGACACCCCTTCCCTTATTCATACCCATATAGGTTAAAATCAACATACACCAATATATAAACGTAATGGATTTTCTGCAACAAAAACACATTCTAGAAAAAAACATGTACAAAACTCACACCACTGTCAGCGCGCCACCACTACTGCAAAAAGGCAATACTTTACGTGGAAAATCCCTAAAGAAGGCATTTATGCCTATCTAATTCATCACATGAAAAAACTTGACAGACCCTCGGTTTCACATATTTTGATCAAAAGACTGTTTTAAGCTGCCACAGACTTTCAACTGAATCTCAAATATCTGTCGCCAACTTTCAATAGCGTGTGGTACATGTGTGTGTGTGTGTGTGTGTGTATATATATGATCTAGTTTCATTAAAATCGTATTGTACGTGTGTGCCAGCCAGCCCCTGCCAGTCGTGCACATACCCAGGTTTGCAACTAACGGTATTTTTTTCTCAGAACGTGGTCTGTGTGTTTTCTTTATTTTTTTCTATCTGTATAATGAGGTCCGGTTGACCCAGTAGAGGCCGTGAAAATAGGCACGATTGAGAGGTAAGGATCGTGTAGGACATTCCTTCCCACATTTTGAGTACATCACGTTGACAATCGTGGGCAGGCCTTTAAACATCTTTTGATCAAAATATCTTAACTGAGAGTCGCAAAGTGTTTTCATGCGTATGATCTAGATATCATAAATGCTTCTTTTAGGCGGATTTCCACGTATTTACAAATATGGGAGAGGGGAGCGAGAGTGTATTAAATTTTCGTGCGTTCTAATGGGGAGGATGGGAGCAAAGTGTATTGTAATGTGGTTGTTATATGGGTGGCAGGGAGTGGACATCTAGCTTGCCCACATCCTTCACATCCAGAGCTGGGTCATGGAAAGAGAAGCTGAACACCTATCAGCTCTCACTTTCAGTCTTTCTGACAGTACGAGCTCAAAGCACGCGAGAGACGCACACAGAGAGTCATATGGTCAATCACAGCACAGAGGGAGGGTCCCACCAGACTTACACATCAGTTTGTCAGGCACAAGTAAAAAAGACATACACGCTCCAATTCAGTCTCCAAGCCCATTTTTGCTAAAAGTGTTTTGCTAAAGTGTTACAGTGGGGTCTAGCGACCCCACGAGGATCGTCAACACACCACCTCCCACTCGATGCGTAAGAAGTCCAACTTGTTCCCCTCAGTTGTTTAGGAGAGATACATAAATTCCTTCACACTACACCTCCCAACTACCTGGCTACCGAATACACTAATCTGCCTGGATCTCAATACTCTCTCTCCTCTCCAGAATCTCCTCAGTCACTATCTCAACACTTGTTATATTATGCACGCCTCTAGAATATGCTTCCACTGAACCCTTCTCATGAACTCTGACTTAGTGAATTCTCCCATGCATGACAATTTCTCCGCTGGCCGCGGAAGAGCTTTCCACAGTCTCACTGCTCCTTACAGGTAAAAGAGGTTCCCTTTCCTCTGTATTTTATGTAGAAGACCGTTTCTTAAGACGTAGAGTAATGACCCCTCTTTGATTTCTAAGATACAGGTCCCGGGGTATAAACAAGCGCCAGGTAGGGGTATAGCAACGATCTATAGCGCGATCTCTATTTTGGCCCTTAATATATTTAAAACATATTCGTCATTTGTCCCCGCGAAGCGGGTCGTCATTTCTCTCAAAACACTGCGCGAGATAACCCTCAATCCTTGCTACAATGGCTTTTCTAGTGTGGAGATACGTGTCATCGTCACATCCATGTCCTTTTTTATTTATTTGTTGTTCGCGCACGCCTTCAGTACCCTGTGTGAAAGCTCTACAAATGTCTTTCCTTGTCCGCTGGACGCCCAAAACTTGTACACAACCGAATAGAGAGCCATATTGTTGTACTAACCAGTTATTGTATAGATGGGCGAAGACATAAATGCCAACCCATCCATGTGCATCTATGCCCTTCTTTTAAATAACCAACCCATGATGGCCTCGATTAGCTCTTGGTTTGCTAGCTAGTCCTGACACTAGCGCTAACAGTTTTTAAGTTTACTGTCCACCAAGATTTTAGCCCCAAGTCCTTCTCACACTGTCATGTGATTTTTCCATTTAAAATGGTAATCATGTAATGATTTTTCCTCTCCCCATGTGCAATAACCTTGCAATTAAACAGTATTGTAAAACCCTCATCTGCCACTGTTCTCTGCCCCACGGCCTTCAACCTATCCGAGATCCCTTTGTAATAGACACATTTATCCTCTATTGTTGGAGATTTCCTTTACAAGCTTAGTATTTATCTCTGCAAAGATCAAATATTTCTTCACTGTGCGAATTGTTCCTGTGTAATATCTATTTATGAACAACTACTTTAAAAGAAGGAACAGGCCCAATACTGACCACTTGAGGTACCTCACTATAACAGGAACACCAGTCTGTAGTATGCACCGTTAATTACCACCCTTTCTTTGTTTTCTATCAGTGTGAGCCTAGGTTGCCCATACCTACTGCAGTCACCATTTCTATCCCCCCAGTCCAACGCATTCGTCATATTACTACTTACCAAGCCTTTTTTGTGGACACAGGTTATCAAATCTCATTAGTAAAAATGATTCGCGAAACATATGCACAGAGCCAGCGCCCCTCAATCCCCGATCATGTCTGGACACTAACTTTCCCATTAGAAGCGCTGATGGGAGAAGTAAGCTATTACACTGACCCATCATACACACACCCATGCTCGGAGCGTCCCGTATAACATTATACTTACGTTTCAGTGGGAGGCGATAGTCCCGGATAGCATTCAAAAAAACTCTTAGAAAAAACCTTCAAAATATTTTCCCACAAAGATGTTTTAATCTTACCGCCAATATTTGTCCATGATCTCTTTTGACAGTGAAGCCCTTTTTGAATAAATAGCGAACCACATTTGCTATATCCCGTTATTATACAGTCCCATAAATATTTAAGAAATAGGGCCTTATCTATGCCATTACTTAACTCCCTTTTGAACACTTGAGTGTATACCATCCGGGCCTGGGGATTTGTCTATTATAATCTTCCAAGGGCGTAGCGTGCACATCTTCCCAGGGGTTAGACAAGAAACATTTAAGTTGTAATATAAGTTAGTAAATACAGTGGATAAACAAAATTGTGTTTAAATAGAATTGCTTTTTCTCCTCATCGGGCCCACTCTAACAGTCTTATTCCCTCAGATACTTTTATTAAAAGGCCAACACTTTCCTTTTTATTAATCCTTTTTACTATTTATATAGTATTTGATAAAATAGTTTTGGTGTTAGTGTTTTCTTTTCTATGGCAATACCATTCTGTATCCGGCGCCGCTTTGGTCTGGCCTTAATCATTTGTTTGACATATTTTATTTTTTTTCCCCTTTATAGCTTGTTTAGTGCCTCTTCACTCCTCTCCTGTTTAGTCAGCCTGAAATGGCTTTTTTTTTTTTTCCCGTTTTTTTTATTGCCAGGTCTTTCTACAATCACAGTTGATGCCAACATTGGGTATTTTTTCTATTTCTAATTAATATTTTTTTATACCATATGGTGAGGTAGTAACCGGTCGTCCCATTGGGCGCTCCCACCTCTTATAACCTGTGCTCCTCACTGCCCTATGACCACTGTCGACCATTCCCTCCTGCTACAAATCCCTCTCCTTCCCCGGCATCACAGAACTTGTGCCACAATTCCTGGATCGTCCTCATACCCTGCGCACTGATCGTCCGACATTCAGCGTTTCTGACATCTCGCTCCCACCTCCTCACCCCGGCCACTCTTCATGTCATGTCCCCAAGGGTCCAGTCCCTGGGCCCCACATACTCTTTCCTCTATCGTAACCACTCTTGGTCCTCCGTTCAGTTCTTAGCCTCACATGCTTTCAATACCACCTGGTATGCCTGACGATACCCCAACCTCGCTACATCTCCTGGCCCAGATGTCACTTCTTCTCATCTCTCCCAGAATCCCTGACTGTCTGTCCTCCATCTCCCTCCATCTTCTCATCACGCCTCCTAAAACGTAAATGTGGAGAAAACAGAACCTCATCACTCTTTCCACCGTCCAACTCAAATCCCCTGCCCCTGATACTCTCTATTACATCGTCAACGGCTCTACACTCTATCACCGCTCCCCTGGCCAAGTCCGCATGCCTTGGGTAATCCTAGACTTCGCTCCTAGTCTTTCAAACCACACATCCAAAAACCCTCACTTCTACCTGCCGCCGCTCCACCTGAACAAATCTCTCAGCATGCCGCCTCATTTCTCCTCAACTATGACACTACAAAAAATGCTGGGTGCATGCCCTTGGCATCCTCCACCGCCTAGCACTACTGCAACATCCTTCTCAGGTGGCCTCAGCCAACTAGCGACCCTCGCATCCCGCTCCTAAACCATCCTTAACGTCTGCTGCCCAGTCTATATCCACCTCTCTTTCCTGACTCACTCTAGGCTACTCCTCTGCCTCTCCCCCTCTGCCAATCCCTGTCACGTGGCGTATCCCTTGCCCAGCGAAATTCATCTTCACAAGCTACTACCTCATGACCTACAAATGCTCTGCCCATGACCTCTGATCCCCTTCATACATCCTCCCTGCCCTAATTTTCCAAAATATCTCCCCTCACAACACTCTTCCGCTCCCACAGAGCCTCTCCTCTCTCTCCCCATATCAAGCTTGCCTCACACAACCTTCTCCAAGACTTCTCTACCGTGCTTCACAGCCACACTCTGGAACTCACTGCCCCTACACATCAGACTCTCCTCCACTTTTCACCAGCTCAAAGCAACCAATTCCTTCAGGCTTGCCTAAACCATCACTAAATCTTGTCACTACTCTCCTCCAAACATGTCCCTGCCCCTTCACCTCCCTGTCTCTTTCCTCCTCCTGAAGATCTGTAACCCTCAGCGGTAGGGTCCTCATCTCCCTCTGTCCGTGCCAGATTGGTCATTATCCCTTTTCAACAAGTACTCGTTTGACTTAAGTTAATGTATGTAACTCCCCTCGACATGTACAGCGGACCCTGAAAACATGGCGCTTTAAAATGAAAATAATAATATATAATAAGGATGCTCCCAGTTATTTTTCTTTGTTCTGCTATTTTTAAACACATTGGTTCTCCAGTCAATAGCGGTCTAGGCCTCCTCAACATGATGAAAAATTAGCCTTTCCTCAAATTGAGTTATTTAGTGGCCTCGCCTGAACAAAAAAGAGCTCAGAGATTGGAGTATAAATGGAAGTTTAGTTAAATTTATGTCACAATTTCCTAAGGTGCCCCTCAACCTGTAACCCAATTTGATACTTTGTTCAGGATAAATAGTCAATATTAAGTCAAGAAGGGCCATATATCTTACTAGTCGTTTCCTGCAGCCAATTTTGGAAATGTAATTATCACAGTATATACGTTGAGTATAGTAGCCGACCCGAGTTATAGACCAGAGGGAGGCACCAACCTACTTTTGCCACAAAAAACAATTGGTAAAAGCTTTATTGACTCCATGTGGACAGAATTCTGTCGGCTACTGTAAGATTTTCAAAAATAAAAATGGATACCAATAAAGATTACATAGCAGCGATGCTTTCCTAGCTTATAGGCAGTTTTAGGCAGTCCCACATAGGCAAGGTATAGGCAGTTATAAATGTCCCCCCATAGCCGTGTTATCATGTCCCCGCATAAAACAGGTATTATGTTCCCCATACAGGCAGGGTTATAGGCTAAGTAACGATAAGGCACCTATAATGTCCCCCCATACAGTCTGTTTTAGGAGTAGGTATATGTCCCCATAGGCAGGTAAAATCTGAGCCCCCCTTAAGGCAGGGTGAGTTATAAGCCAGAGTAATTGGCCTCCATAAAGGCAGGGTTAAAATGAAGAGCATAGGTTCCCTCATAGGCAGGTATAAGACCCCATAGGACTTGGTTATAAGCCATGTATAAACCCCCATTAGGGCGCAGGCTTATAGGCAGTAGAAAGTCCCCATAGTCCATCGTTTATAGGCTCAGGTTATATACGGTGTGATCCCTACAAAGGCAGGTCATATGCAGTTATATGTCCCCCTAAGCATGGTTATTAGTCGAGGTCCATGAGGCAGGGTTTTAAAAACAAAAAATAGCACTTACCTCGATTCCACGCCAATCCGCCTCCCGGGCGCTCCGCTCCATTTTCCGGCACAGAGGGCGTGATGTCATCAGGCTGCGCATGCAGCATGATGACACACGCCGCCGGACAGAAACTATGGACAGCCGCGAGATTGGCGGCCGTCCCCAGAGTCCTACTGCGGAGCACGGTGCGCGGTCATCCGCTCTCTGTTCCCGAAGTGGTTAACTCCTACTAACTGTATGCCCGCTCCGGAGGAGTCGCATACAAGTAGCGATTATTGCCGACAGCGCTCGGGCCACGGTAGCACCCAGACGCTGTTGGCTGTACTTGGTAATCGGCTATATGCACTCCCTGAGGAGAGGCATATAGCTGGAGTGTCGCAGAGCCCGAGCGCCAACAGTGACTCGAGCATAAGCCGAGGATTGGCAACCTCGATGTATATATTGAGCGTATCTTTTAGGTGTATAGTCAAAAAATAATGTTTCCTTTTGTGAAAGCTACAGGTTTCAGATTCCCAATTCTCTTTCTATCGTCCTGGGTAGTTAAACAGTCACCCAATAATAATAACCTCTTCTGATTAACCAAACCGCCTCATCTATTTGCCTGAGAGTATATTCTTCCTATGCTGGTTTTTCGTTTTATATTGGGGGCCTCATTAACGCTAGACTCCTATCTGAGAATATTATATAACTGTTACTCTACCCCCCATGCATACAATTTTACCCATACATGATTCCCATCCTGTTTTATTGGCCCTTAACCCTAATATCTTCCCCCCGCAGTCTGTATTGGCGGGGTCTTCAGACCAGGATTGTTTACATAGTAGACGGACACCTCCCCCCTCCGGTGTTTTACGTCGCTCTAAATAGACTGTAACCCTTAAGATAAACTGCCCCAGTGCGGCTCGTAGCTCACCCGTCCGATGTGCCCTGTCTCATATCTCCACAATGTTCATATTTTTTTCTTCAGCTATTAGTAATTTTAAGTATCATTTATTTTTGTTGGTAAGACTCCTAGGCATTTGTCAAACCCATGCAATTTAGAGATCTTTCAGTTTTTTATTCGCTTTTCTCCCTATTCTTTTTTAACTATTGTCTTCCAGCAAACTCCACCTCCCTCCACTCCACCCACCTGATTTCCTTAACTCATTCCCTGCTCTCAAATCTTCACTATTCTTGCACACTATACATGTGTAACTTACCCTCCACCCCCCCAGTCTCCCCACGTAGTTTAATATTTCCCAGCTTCCTGGCCATATTGTCCCCCAATACAGATGCACCCCTCCCCATTTAGGTGCAGCTCGTCCCTAGCATACGAGTCGTGTAGCCAAAGACAGAAGTCAGCGCAGATTCCTCCAAAAACCCAAATCCTCTTTCTAACCCACTTTTGACCATTATTCACCTCTCTATATCTCCCTCCTCCTCTCTGGTGAGGTTGCCTGTAGAACAGGTAATATTTTCTGAAAATATACCCTCGAGTTCCTCTGGCTTACGCTTTTTGACTAAAAGTCCCTGAAAATTCCATTTTTTTTTAAGGACACTCCATCTTACCTCTACACTTTGTCCATTGGTGCAAAATGTGGACCCCCATGACAATCTGGACTCTCCCACACCTACCCTCCACACCCCCACCCAGCAATCTGTCCAGTCCCCGATCCGCGAGTATTGTCGAAGACTTCGGCCCCAGGTAAACCAACATTGCCTGTTTGAAGAAACCCGGATCTTTGTGGCAGATTGCCCCTAATCTGTCCCCATTATAATCGGAGTCACCAACTATTAACACCTGCTCCTAGCCCTGAACCCTGCCACCCAATCAGCCCCCCAACCTTACTTGCTACTGGAGCAGACGACATGGGTAACTGTCTTGCTGCAGCAATGCAAATTTCCTTAAGCGCGACAATCCCCCATCCTGTCTGCCAATTCTTGCAAATTTTGTTGGGGTGCTGCCATGTTTTCAGGACTAGCCTCCCCTAACACTCTTCCCTCTACCCCATCTTTCCCTAACCTGTTACACAGCAAGCTACCTTATTGAATCGCACCTCCGATGCTACCAACCTCCCCAGCATCTACACTGCAGTGAGTGGCACAATGAGCAGCAAACTCGCTTTTTCCAAGTTGGAGCAATGATCTTCAGTGTTTGCCACTTGCCTCATTTAGCGATCCAGGATAGCGGGGCCTTCCTAAATGTGCAGGTGTGCACACATCTTGCACAGCAGTATAGACCCCTCGAGACTGTTTTGGACAACGGATGGCATCAGTGCACTGGTTGTGGCCACCATATCAGTTTTAAGGAACCTGCACTGTCAAACAATGGAACTCCAAGGAGGGATGTTTCCAAAAAAAAGAAAATCAGATCCAAATATGAAAAATCTGTATAAGACACACTGGCAAAGACTGCGGCCCTTTCATAAAGCCACCAAACATCTAAGTCTCCCAATATGAAGTCCCCACAACTTAAGCAAAACGACACACTTTTACACAAAGAAGACACACTCACGCACGCTCCAGAATACTCGCTTAGGCTACTTACTTTTAACCTTTCGATCCAAATGCAGTTTTCAGCACTGTGCACGCCACAGCAAACTCTCCTTATTAGGTGTGTGTGAACTAAATACAGTCACACAGCCAATCCTCTGAAAGGGGGTGTGGCCACAACCCCAGGCTGCAGTTTTAGGTTGTAGAACACAAGATAGCTAATAGCTGCTATATTAAAAAATTTTGGTAATGCAAACCAATTGCAAAAGTGCTTATTTTTACTGTCCCCATCATTACATATATGATGTTTGTAGCGTGAAAGCCCCTTTAGTGTGTATGTGAAAGGGAGAGAGAAATTTTGTTGTGAGTACCACTACAAAGATGGTGTTGGGGAATTGTTACTTAAACAATTCTCTAGAATGAAATTGCTACTTAATTCCCTAGAATGGAATTGCATCTTAAGCAATTCCCTAAACAAAGGTCAGAGCAAATTAAAAACCACTAAAACATCTACCTTTAATACAACACCCCTCTGGGTAGCATGAGAGTCTCGAGGATCAAATCCCTATGTGTTCACCATAGAGCCCACATGTCTAATGGACATATTTTGCATCTGCAGAGATTAGTTCAGTTAGAGCGCAATTGTAAACAGTGGTCTCTAAACAGTCAAAAAACTTGTCTCCTTAGGAGGTTGCTCAGATTGAAAATCAGGAACAGCAACAGCCGAGTCAATAAAACTGAACCCAAGCTTAAACTAGAGAGTACAAATGAATGATCCAAATCAAAAAGCAGAAGAGTAACCAGCAAAAAGGCCAGAGTCAGGAACCAGGACTATAATAACAAAGCTGCGGTCATCAATTAGACAAAGTGAAGCCAGGACACAGAACAACCAATACATAAGCAAAAACAGACACTCCTTTTTAAAATACCTCGCCAGACTCGTAATTGGGAACGCAGTTTTTCAGTAACCTGGGAATTGACTCCCTCACCTCCTGAAACACGGAGCGTTCGACCAGTGGGATAGGATGTTAAACTCTTAGCAAATGAATTTATGTAACAGAATAGTATATTTAACACTGAACCCCCTGTTGGGTACTATTAAAAGATTAACCAGGGATCATCCCTGTTTCCCTCCGTTTGTCAACTTGAAAGCTACCTGTAGATTATTCTCATTGTCAATTATAGTATTCTGTCATTCTGTACTCTCCTGAGACAATCCAGTATTTAGCGAGTAGTCTATGTAACCCAAAATGTTGTGAGTGAGAATGTTAGACACAACTATAAACAACCCAAATTATTACTGGACAGTAAAATATAATATTCCTCTATTAGATTTATTGAAAAGTGATATAAATGTCCACCATTTCCAATTAATCACCAGCAGCAACTGAACTGCAAAAAAGCTCCACTTCTCTTATTCTGTAGTCAATAAAGAGCTTTTTTTATTGCAGAAGACAACTGCTGAGTGCTCCAGCCTGTAGATAAAAGGCTAAAGTTGCACTCCTTACAATGTCTAAACAGGATGATTAATCCAATGACATTTCATCTCACAGCTCAGCGCCACAATGCTTTTACAGTGTTTTCATATGGATAATCCATTATCCAAATTAAAAGGAGCATGGTGCACAAGGGTTGTTCTGAAATACTTTATCATCTTTATGCATAAGAAAACTAATGCCCCCCTTTCTCTTTTCATAAAGTAATAAATCGGCATTGTTGTTTGGGTTATTTTTTGTGATGGGGTCATTATGTGAGCCTTATTAATACTTACACATAAATTCGAGAAAGACGCTATATCGCTTATTGAGCCACAGATATTTTGGTAGACCACTGCCTATGGTGGGTCGTGGCACAATTATTTTGGTTGAAATTAAGTGAGCATGTAATGTTGTGTCATGCTCATAGGTACAGAGGTACTCTGGTAGATTTATTTTGTGGACATTGTTTAGTAATTTTTAAGGAAGATAACTGGTGGCATGCAGTTTTTTTTTTCTTAATCACCTGTGCACCATTATTACTGTTGGCAATATCGTCTGCATGGTAGGGTTATTGCTGGGGCCACTAATAGTGTCAGGGTATTATCTGCTTGACACAATTATTATTGGACACACTGTGTGTCTCACTAATTGGTCAGGTTTACTATTTATTGACAATTTTTTTTGGGGTGCTATTTATGTCAGTAATTACTGTCTGGGGTGCTGTTTGTACACAATTACCTGGAAGGCAGCAAGTGTGTGGCAAAAGGAATGCACAACTAAGATGGAGGCAGCAACACCTCAAGTGGCACAACCTATATCAAACAGACCAAATTACTTAGCGCATGCCAAACGAACAATGAAAATTATAAATTGGGACTTATGTGAATCGTGATGTGTTATGTAAGAACATATAAGGAGGGTCGACGGTCACACATACTCATAATCGAGCGTCCAGAGAATGAATAAAAAGACACATAGCACTATTCCAAACCTGTTTATCTTTCAACTTTGTACCTTTATAATGTTTGACCAAGATACAGTACACATCATTTCATTACGTCCCCGAGAGCAATGCGTTTTTTGATAAACGCGAAACGCATCGGTACTTAACGTGCTTTAAATTGTTTTAAAATTGGCCTGAAGGTTATCCCCTAGCCCTTTTTTAGGAATAATAAATAATTTTCCTGAATCTCGCCTGCGTGCATCATTGGCAATCCCTGGACTACACATGTGCGCTCCGTTACACCATCTCCTTCCCTTTTCCTCTGGTCCCTGCTTTGGCGGACCGCCGCTAATGGGGAAGACATTTGGCAGCCCGTTAACAAGGGCTCCTGCTACATGTTAAAAACCCCTGTTTGCTAAATATGAGAGCTTTTGTGCCTTTACACTAAACGGTAGCGCGAACTCATTGGCATGTAGGTAGAATTGGCGCAGTTCGGGGGTTCAAATGCTCAAACTGTATACGTATGTACCAAACCTTAACTTCACCATTTGTGCGCCCCCTTGTTTTCCCTCCTTTTGTTCTTTTATATATATATAATATATAATTATTAAATATATATACTAGGGATACTAAATAGGTAAATATCACATATTTATATAGGTGATAATCATTATACAATATAATGTGCTAACATATACGAAAATTTAACTACAACAACACATCGTCCAGTTACCAGTGGCACACCATCATCCTAAAAGGGCCTAACAAACAATACAAGGAAGAACCTCTAAAGAAGCATTTATAGCCTATATTGACCAATAAATGAAAAAAACATGATTCTTAGTTCACATGTTTTGATCAAAAATGCTTGCCACTCCCCCAACCCAGCCTCCCACCGGGATGTTAGATAGGTCTACTGCAGTAAACTGCATATGTAAGAGTTGGTGGCATTTTTTTTATTTTCTCCTCTGGATTTATGGAGAGGTCTGTTGTGTCCAATGAGACACAGTCTGTGATGGCCGAGACGAGTACTAATTTACAATTACTTCCTTACGAGTTCAATGTATGTTAGTGTGAGTCTTATTGATCGAGTAAATTCATGCAATGGTAATTTTTCACTTTACTCATCTTTACGCACATCTAGCTTTTCAACGGTCACCGAGCACTTGATTTATTTCTTCTAAGTGAATATACTACATATGTGTTTGTTTTTTTGTTTCAGGTTGGAATTTGGTGCTATTATTAGTAGATCAAGGCCACACTATCATTCTTCAGGAAGGTTGTTCACACATCAGTGATTCTTCATTTCCGAGAAACATGGTTGACCACTTTGAGTATTTGTAGTCGTTTCTAGCGGTAAGTATTGTTCATACATTGTTTTTCTCTGAGCCTTAGAACAATGAAGTTTTGTTTTTCAAGGAAGTTCCACAAATGCTGGACTGTACGATTCATTTATCATGTTCAACGATTTTTATGCAAAAAAGCATGCGTAAGAAGCTTTTGACTGTAAGTGAATTTCAGTCAGCTTTCACACTAGTTTTGCAATGGTATATTAGAATATCACTTCAGACTGCATTGTAGGATAGCTGCTGGTTTTGCTTATATTTCAAACCTGCCTAGTCTTTAAAAGTGTGTCTATGTAATCATAATCTTCCATCCCTTTTCCCCTGTCTCTCCGCGTGTGTGCGTGTGTGTGTGAAATCAGGCATAAAATCACCTCTGAAGACCTCTGTTTTTTATAAAACATCCCACAGATAGTTTGATCTTTAGAATTGATAGACCAAATCAATACATTAACTCTTTGTCATATTTGTAACCAATTCCTGCAGTGTGGCGTGGGGGAATATCCTACTAGGAAGTACCATTGCCATTACAGAATACTGATGCCGTAGCACAGTGTACTTGGTGTCACAACACTTTAGGTAACCTTACATGTATCAAAAGGTTAGCGATAGTCACACATCTTTGCCAAGGAACCAAGCTTTTCAAACAGAACATTTCCAGAGAATCACATGATCCCCTCCTACCAGACTTTTTATTTCTTTCCATTCTAGTGCTATTTCCATTGCCAATTTCTCTTTCACCATTTAAGTGATGCACATGCACACAGCTATCCATTTGAAGAAAACATGACATGTCAGACCAGGCCTCCTTTTCACATTGCTTATTTATTCTTTTGCCCATGGATAAGTTCACAGTTAACTGCTTGTCCTTCCTTGGTTTACTTTCACTAGGTACCAAACCCTGCATACCGGGAACACCATATAATACTTGCAATTTTAGAGATGCTCAACCCAGTTGACTTCTCATCACAATATAACCCACTGAAAAGTCACTAAGTTCCTTATGCTTGCCCATTTTTTCTTGCTTCCAACATACACATATAACCATTCAAAAACGCTTCAGCTGATCAATTCCATCTCATCATGATAATGCTGCCTTATCGTCTGAGAAACCATATTTTTGGAATACGTGTGGAAAAAAGAGTAATGCAGTTAAAAATTCTGATCGTCTTTGTTTTAGCTCTGCTCCGTTAGTGATCCCCATTTGTTTACAGCTCCGTCTCCCAGGGGATTACAACCAGGGATGAAGGTAGGGCTCCCTCAGCCTGGTTGCACATCTCAGAACTGACATCACTTCTCCTTTCAGGCAGGTAATGAGTGTTCAAAACCTCCCAGGTTGCTGTCACTCTTACTCCTGTCCCTGTATTCCTATAGTAATTCATCGAAACAATGCAGTATAAATTCATAAAGAGAAACCTCAATGAGGTCTTGTGCATTGATACAGAAAAATAAAATCACGGGTTTTTGGTTCTTGCAGGGGTTTTTGAACCGGGAACCCTTGTCCCCGGGAGAAAAAAAGTTTTTACCCTGAGCTATAATTAGCTTCTTCAGTTCTACACAAAACACCCTTTCTTTGACTAAGAGGGGAAAAGGGCCGGTGATGCACCCCTCTGGGTCACAAAAATATGCAATTCAAAAAATCACACACGCCCCTCTGATACCAGAGCCAAAGAGCTGGATTGCAGGAGGTAGGAGATGAATATGAAAAAAACCCCCTTTAAGATTTGTTTTTGGTCCCCCAAGTAATTCAGACTGAATTAAAAAAGCATCTCCAACAGGCCCCTAAAAAAAATCTACTCCTTTTTGGGCTGCCAAAAATCTTCAAAAATTCTTGTATAGTCATTGTCTTAACAGGTCAGAGCTGTTTTGGCAGAACAGTTTTTTGCCTATTTAAGCAGAAAGGTTCAACAGTCAAAAGGGGGTGGGGGTGGGGGGAAAAGGGGAAAGCTTAAAAAATTTTTAAATGGACTACAGGAGTGTTTGAGTAAAGATTCTGAAAAAACTGCAAAGAGAAAAAGACCCATTGAATTGGGTTTCTGTTTAAAATAGAGCAGCAAAAAATTCGGAACAAATATTTTTCAAACCCCCATTTTTGGTCCCCCAAAAATTTTAACAATGCATTTTGCCCAAAATTCAAACAATTCAGGTTTACGTACCACAGTAACAACATCCATTGATTGTTTTATGTTTGTATATACTATAATTTGAACAATTGAGTATTTTGTTACTAGTTGTTTAGCTGCTACCCCTTTAGTAATTATCATGCACACTTTCGCTTGTGTAAATGGACCCTAAGGGTCATATGGCGTTTGTGGATGCTTATTTTGCACGCCCAAAAAAAACTTAGAACACTTCCAAGATGCCATTTTAAAAACATGTATCTTTTTGATCAATGGGTTTTCAACCCGTGGGTCGCGACCCCGGGGGGTCGAACGCCAAAACACAGGATCCCGGCCGGCCGCAGAGCCGGGGGGGGGGGGCGCCATCAGGGGCAGAGACGGGGGCTGCGGCTTGCGGGGGACGCTGTGGGCCCGCCCCACAGCATGCAGGGGGGAGGGGCAGGGCGGCGCCGTTTGAATTATGAGGGGAGGGGGGCAGTAGGTCCCTTTCTCGCAGCATTGGGCTCAGGAGCGATGCGGGGAAAACAGGACTTACGTCCCGCCGTCCTTGGGGCGTGCGTGCTCACGTGCTCACCTTTGTATAAAACATAAAACGGCCCCGCCCCCTCAGTGCAGGGAGAAAAGCTGATACGGACGCAGGGGGTTCCTGATGCAAGGTAAATTTTTTTAAAAAACACACACACAATCCATACATCATGCAATGCTGTGGGGTACAAGTAATAGGGTTTTTAACCGGGCTTTTTACCCACACAGCCTCACATGATTAAAACAGGGGGGGCTGTGAGTGGAAATGAGGGGTCACAATGTAAACCCCTCATGTGCCCCAACCCCAGCCTCCTCCCTCCCCACCCCCCCGGGGCAATTATAAACATGTAACGGGTCTGAGTGGGACCCTTTTTAGTATGTGACATTAGAGGTCCGATAAGGGCGTCACATATATGTAACCCCCATTAGCAAAATTACAGTTTTGAATATCCACAAAAATTTTTTTTTGGTTTTTGGGGCCACCGAACATGAGGAACCGTTTGCGGGTAGGTTTTAAAGGTTGGGAAACCCCTATTTAGATATGCTGATTTTACTCAAGTAGTTTTCTGCCTGTGCTCTCCGCACCTGCAAAATTTGAAATGTCAATTTTTTCGGTTATACGCAACAAATACTAAAAATATCGAGGGAGAAAACGCCTTGGTAGTTCGCATCGTTTCCTTTTTGAAGCAATCGTTTTGTTTTCATTGAGGGAAAAAAATTTTCTTGTGCAGACAGTCCGTGCCAAACAGATACGTGTTTAACATCCCTTAAAATTGCCTTAGGAAGGCTTTGAAAACCTCTTTAATTGTCACTCTCTTGTCACTTCCCAGGGACTGTAATATTCAGTGATAATTCCCCGTCAATTAAACTTACATTCATTACAGCTAAAATACGGCTGATTCCACATATACCAGTTTCTCTTTCTAAAAAAAAAAAAAAGCTTAAGAAAATTCCCCTATTAATTAGCAAACCTTTTAAGATGCAATTAAAGGGAAATTTCACATGACTCATGGGTCATTGCAAAAGGGGGCGAATTTCTCAAAAATTCGATTTGGTCACTTCCCGAATTGTCCGACAAAATTTGTTTTGTTCCGAAATTTCTTCGGCACAATTGCGTTAAAAAGCAGCTATTTCCAGCTGCACAGAGCCTGCAGGGTCTGTGAACGTTGTGCCATGCTTAAATAGCAAGGGGCTTGGGTTTGGGCTTTATACAAGTTGTGTTTTTGTTGCAGCAGATGACTGCCGACGCTCTTAGAACGTTTCCCATAAAATTCCCTGGGGACTTAAAGGGCAAAATGACCAAAAAAAATAAAACGGGGGTGTACCTGTAAAAATCATGCCAGCGAAACGGAAAAAAAAAGCTGAGAGCCAGGTGGGAACTTAGTGACAAATGTGGGTGACGCGGCAGCCCCCCACGCATGAGGTCAGGCGTGGCACAATGACATTTGGAGTGCAAAACACAGGAACCCCAATGGCACAATGACTGAGAGCGGAGGTCACGGCGGGACAGTATAGGTCAGGGGTGGCCAAGACATTCTGGAGGTGGCAAAACAGGGGGAAGCCACAGAATGGACAACCACACAGGTGGATCCGGCGGCAGCAGTATGAAGGT
>JAODAL010010584.1:0-104352 GCA_025379985.1 Phyllomedusa bahiana
CATGACACAAGTAAAATTCAGTGCACAGTTGTATAACTTGAAAATTTTTTTTTTTGGTGCCCTCAAAATAACCAACCACCCAAACAATTAAAAAACCACGGGCAAAAAAAGTGAGAACACCTCAAGTGTCGACCATTCTTTCCACACTGCCTTAATTTTGGACATGGAGGTCCCAAGCCTCAAGGTTGCAGCCACTGGAACCCTTTCCCCCCTCCAGAAAACATACGGAGGGGTTTGGGTTAGAGCCCTGTGCTCCCCCCCTCCTTTTGGGAGGTCCCAAGTGTCAATAGGAGTTTAGGTCGGAACATGCGGGCCAGCCCACCTTTACCCTCATTTTTTTTACAAGGCTGGGTCGTTTGGAGGGTTTGGGTCTTTATTTTGGGATATGTGGGGCCCCAGAAGTAGTGGACATCCCTTGCTTCGTATGTCACAGACATTTTGGGCATTCAGGGTTTCCCCTAAATGAACGTATCCCCCAAGGGGGCAACCTCACCCCCCAAAACCCAACCATTAACACCCCCCACCCCCATGTGGATTTTAAGCGAGCAAAATTCTTTGTACTCCCACCGGGGTTGCCACCACAACGCTTGACACCTCGAACCAATAAGCTATCTTGGTTTAAACCCACAGGACAGGTTTAAGTAATCCATGCTCTTAGTCTGCTTGTCTTGGGCAAACTGTGTGTGAGCTTTCTTGTGTAACATCTTCTGGGATGACAGCCATGCAGACCTATTTGAAGCAGTGTGGGTCGTGTCGTATTGTCTGACCACTGACCAGCTGACCCCCAATAACCTCTGCAGCAATGCTGGCAGTACTCATACGTCTATTTTGAAAAGACATTCTCATTATAGGACGCTGGGGACGTGCACTCAACTTCTTTGATCGAGGTCTGTACTGAGTGGAACCGGTCTTGTTTACAGGGGCGTTGCTAGGGTCCTAAAACATCAACGGCCCTCTGTGTTATGTTTTGCTCAGCAGGGCTCGCTTCATACAGCAATTTTTCACGGCACATTGTATTTTCACAGAGAAAAAAAAAAAAAAAACCTATGTTCCCGTCACTAATTTCACACATATTCCACATAGATTCTGTCCATTACCTCAGTAGTCACTGTACAATGAAAATCAGCTCTGACATATTTGCATTTTAAAGATTACTAATTTATGTACAATAGTGCAATACCTCTAACTAATACACCTGTACATGGAGCAGATATATACCTAACTGTGATGGTAATATGTGTGGTATAAGTCCCCTCCATAGTTAGGCAGGTATATAGGTCCCCTCATATTTAGGCGGGTGATGTCACGCAGCGGGTACGCTCCTCCGGCAGCTCTTAGGCTGCAGAGCTCAGGCAGAGTCACTTCATCACGCCGTTGCAGAGCACAACAGTTTTTTGGGTTTTTTTTACTGATCAGGCGCCGGTGCTCCGGAGCAGGTTCGGGGTAGCAGCAGTTTTATCCAGGGCAAAAGCCCAATGTAAAACAACCTGCCGACGGCCGTGCTTGGTAAGCCGCTGTATGGTCTTGACCCCCGCGCTGCAGCCCAGGTTGTTTCCAATCTTCTTATAGTCTCGGCCATCTTTATGTAGAGTATCAATTCTTTTTTTTTTTTGTTTCCAGATCCTCAGAGAGTTCTTTGCCATGAGGTGCCGTGTTGAACTTACAGTGATCAGTATATGAGAGTGATAACGCCAAATTTAACACACCTGCTCCCCTTTCACAGCTGAGACCTTGTAATGAGTCACATGACACTGTGAAGGGAAAAGAGCAAATTGGGCACAATTTATCCATTTTCACTTAGTATTGCTCTCACTTTTGTTGCCAGCGGTTTAAACATTGATGTCTGTGTGTTATTTTGAGGGCACACCAAATTTACAGTTATACAAGCTGTACACTGACAACTTTTACAATGTATCACAGGGTAATCCCATGAAAAGATAGAATACAATTTTTACAAAAATGTGGTGGGTGTACTGACTATTGTGAGATACCGTATATAATACTAGTGGAGGGACTATTGACATGTAACATACATCTAATACTGGTGGAGGGACATATTACCGATAGTGGGACTTGGTTTGAGCTGAGCCTAATGTGAACAATGGAAGCTCTTATTCTCCAATGTGGAGGAAGGCACATAGGCTAGTAAGTACCCCAAGGAGGTACCGTGAACAGTTAGTCGTTGCCATTACATGGGGAACAATGGATGACTGTTTAAACTGGGGTACAGCAGACTGTCCGATATGAAATAAGCTCTCCTCCACAAGAAACTTTTCTTTCCTAGTTCCTCCAACAGCTGATTACCCGTAAGTCAAGGTCCGACTCATTAGGCCAGGTTCATTCGCAGCAGTCACATCATGACCAGGATGTGGCAGAGACCAAACTAACACCCATATCAGTGCAGTTTGCTTGTCCGGGCTGTGATGCAACACATAAACCTGGCCATAAAGAGCCTTGAAGCAGCCTTAGGAAGATGGGCAAAACCAGATGCCCACCAGCTGTTTTGGGGTTCTGGGCCCTCATTAGTACATTGAAGGTCATCAGTGGACTAGGCGAGAGGCCTCCGACGTAGTTCAGGGATGTACCATTTCACATTAAGTAAATCCATCTAGTGTAGGAAGTCTTAAAAGCAATGCTTCATGGGAAAAAGCACACAAATTTTCCTCTCTAGTGGCGAGTGGCTCGGCGCCCCTCGCGCTGGTATTTTCTCCCCGTGTTTTCGTGGGTTCTCTCTCGTTTCCCCCACACTCCAAAAACATACCGATAGGTTAATTTGGAATTCAGATTGCGCTCTAATGGGGACAGGGAGCAATGTGACCGATGGCAATCTCTGTACACCGCTGTGGAATATAACGGCGCTATAGAAATGAATACTTAAAGGAGTTCGTACTAGAGGCTGTCACAGGAATCTTGAGCTCTCTCTCTGGCTTACAGTTTCAAACCCAAGGGCGTCCCTCCTCCCACGGAGGCGTATCTTCCCTCACTGAGAAGGGGGGTGACACCCCTTCCCTCCTGTGTGAGCAGTGGATGGGGGATGTCACAGCTCTGCAGACCTCCTGCAATGGTCAGTTCTCACGCCTGGAGAGCTGTCACCTCCCTCCACAAACTCCTTGTAAGCAGAACACCTGCATTGGTGTAAACTGTTATACATATGGCCTGAACTGATGAAACAAATGTGAGGAATGCAAATTGCAAGCAGAGTGTATAAGGCTGTGTTATATGGGCAGGGGGAGAAGAGTGTAAAAAGGTGTGTTATATGGGTTGGTTGGGGATTAGCAGAATCTATAAGGGTGTGTTATATGGGTGGGGGTAGCAGATTGCATAAGGCTGTGTTATATGGGCAAGTGGTAGCAGAGTGTATAAGGGTGTGTTATATGGGCGAGGGGTAGCTGATTATATAAGGGTGTTTTATATGGGTGAGGGGAGCAGAGTATGAGGCTGTGCTATATGGGTGGAGGGAGCAGAGTGTATAAGGCTGTGTTATATGGGTGAGCAAAGTGTATTAGGGTGTGTTATATGGGTGCGGGGAACAGAGTATATAAGAGTCTGTTATATGGCTGTGTTATATCTAGCAGATAAGGAGACTCAATAATTGCCCAGATCCTTCACATAGAGTTGTCACTGGGAGAGGAGCATAGAGAGCTCAGGCAGCCTTTATTACACAGCTCAGAAGGAAGTGAGAGGCAGACAACGAGAACACAGACAGCAGCTAGCACAGAAAGCTCAGGCAGATAATTTCAGTTTTACACAGCTCAGAGGGGAGTGAACACAGAGTGCAGACAGCCAATCACACCACAGGGGGCGTGTCCCACCCAGAGGGTTGAACTAAATATCAGGCAGCCAATCACAGCAAATGGGGCGTGACCCGACCTCAGGCTGTCGTTTTAGGTGTAGAACACATAGATTAGCTAAAAGCAGCTATAATAAATTAGTCACATTTGTTGCATCTAATTGGAGTGCGATCTTTTTCTACTATGGGACTTATCTAATATATTGATCAGCATCCTTGAATCTCTTGAAGGAATTTAGCTCTACGTGGTGTGCCCACCGAATCTACTTTATATGGTAGATGCTGGTTATAAACTATTTTGTGTTGAATAATTATCTGTCTTGCACACAGAAATTTTGGAACTTTCAAATTTTTCCAAATTTTCAGAAAATTTTGATATTTTTCACAAACAAACAAGGATTGTATGGATCAAAATGTCTTACTAACTTAAAGCACAATGTGTCACGAGAACACAATCTCTGAATCACATGGCTAGGTAAAAGTGTCAAAAAGTTATTCTCACATAAAGTGACTCATGTCAGATTTCAAAAATAGGGCCTGTGTCAGGAAGGCCAAAACTGGCCGGGTCCTTAAGGGGTTAATACAATCCAATTGCAAAAGTGGTTATTATTTCCTGTTTGTAGAGAGACAACCCCTTTAATATGAGACATTACCTTCCTCTTAAGAACACTTAGTTTTTCCACTACCCCATCGAGGAGGCTGACCACGGAGTCCACGGCGGGGCAACTGCTCAAGGTCTTCTCCAGCTCGGCCACCACCATGGTGACATGGCTTGTCTCTCGATCGATGTTTTTCTGTGCTGCCCGGAAGCGCTTGTTAAGGGTCTCATAAGGAACCTGAAATAAATGAAAAGGTCCAACATTATATCACCTGTGATGAGATCTCAGATGAGACACGACATAAACACCACCAGATCAGATCTAATGTGGTCTGTAGAACTTCTCACATCTCACACAAGTGTGTAGCACCTATGTTGCTGGTAATAAGTGCATGTAGTCCTCCTTGTAATTTCAGTTGCTTCACACTCCTTCCACCATCATGTTCCGAAACAAGTAGAGGTCTGACACTTACCGTGGTGGTCATATTAAGGTGCTGTATTACACCATCTAATCTTCACAGCCAGCTTCAGCCCCCCCCCAAATTCCTGTCCAGGCTGTGGGCGGTCCTACAGCTTCAGCCCCCCCCCACTTCCTGTCCAGGCTGTGGGCGGTCCTACAGCTTCAGCCCCCCCCCACTTCCTGTCCAGGCTGTGGGCGGTCCTACAGCTTCAGCCCCCCCCACTTCCTGTCCACGCTGTGGGCGGTCCTACAGCTTCAGCCCCCCCCCACTTCCTGTCCACGCTGTGGGCGGTCCTACAGCCTCCCACTTCCTGTCCACGCTGTGGGCGGTCCTACAGCCTCCCACTTCCTGTCCACGCTGTGGGCGGTCCTACAGCCTCCCACTTCCTGTCCTCGCTGTGGGCGGTCCTACAGCAGTGACTGACATTTCAGCACTGCTGTTCTTAGCTGTTAGAGGTCTACAGCCTCCCACTTCCTGTCCACGCTGTGGGCGGGTCCTACAGCCTCCCACTTCCTGTCCAGGCTGTGGGCGGTCCTACAGCCTCCCACTTCCTGTCCACGCTGTGGGCGGTCCTACAGCAGTGACTGACATTTCAGCACTGCTGTTCTTAGCTGTTAGAGGTACATTGATAATGGAAGGGCTTAAATTGCATTACATAAGGCCACAGAGCTCTAAGTTTGTCAGTAAGAAACATATACAAGCTCCTGCGCTGCCGATAAGACACCGCAGGAGGTGATCTCAACATCATGGTTACTGCTGGAGCAGAGAGAGGTGGTCGGTAACCTAGGAATCCTTCTGCAGACAAAGTGATAGACAATTTTCTCACCCAGACAATTCTCCCCATTCCCCTTACAGAGTCAAGATTGTGAGAGAACCCATCTACCCTCTTCCTGTGCAGAAACCAGCTTGGCTAAAACAATGGCTGAACATGGTCAGATATTCATGCCCAGAAGTTGTGTCTGCCCAACATAAGCTTTGGAAGAAAATTAAACAATATATAGTCAGGGCCAACCTTAAAGTGGATGGTGCCCTGTGCTGTAACGTCACGCGGCCCGCCATATACCGATGAGGTGTACAAACAACCCAAAACCGCGCTGGAATGCAAGCACTGCACGATGCACAAAAAATAAGGCCCTATTCACATGCAGAGTTTGGTCTCCTATCAGTGGTATTAGTCAGATACCTTGAAAAAGTTATCCTGACATATTCCATGGTGGAGCTAAAGGGATCTATACGGCCAAGTCTGGATTAGACTACATGTGCCCCGTTTCCTGAATATGTTTGCCCTATGTGTCCGATACATACAGCGTAGACTGTCAGGAAATACAGCAAACGTGGCTCAATTCATACTACCCTTGCCCTACAGATAACTATGGTCCCATTATGGGGTCCATCAGGATCACCTTTTTTTTTTTTTTATTTTTTTCAAATTAAGAAAGGTTTATTGATAAACAATGACATCTGTGAACAATCAGACGTTATCAAAGAAGAAAAGATAAAAAGATAAGGTAGCCAACATGTACCTATAGAAACACAAAGTACACTAACAAGGAAAGTTAACACCGCTAACATACAGAGGATCGATAAATGACCAAAGGCTACCACAAAAAAAAAAAAAGACGTAACCTATGCAATCTGGTTGATGTAGAAGATGAGAGCCAATAATATTACGGAGCGGAAAACAATAAAGGAGAAGAACAACAGGGTGTATACAAGGGTCACACATACAAGGACAAACGGAGAAAAAAAAAAAGAAAAAAAAAAAAAGGGGGGGGGGGGGAGGGAGAAAGGGTGTCCCTGTCCCCCGCCCAAAGGGCTAGGCAGTCAAACTTTTTTTTTTTTTGTTTTTTAGTATCCTGATGGACACCCCTATGTAGTCCAAACATGTGATGCAAATGGAGCCCAAGTGCCTCAAAATGGGCTACACAGCATCAGCAGCACCACACACTGCAAACCTAATGCACCTTACCGTGGATACAGTGGCCAATAATTACAGTAAACAACCCCTATTCCCTGAAGACAGTCGGGAGGTCTTAACCCCTTCCTGATGGACGGTCATAATAAAATGCCTCTAAAAAAATTTTTCCTCCTTGCCTTCTGAAAGCCATAACTTTTTTATTCTTCCACCTACATAGACATACAGTACAGACCAAAGGTTTGGACACACCTTCTCATTCCAAGAGTTTTCTGTACTTTCATGACTACTTTCATGACACTCACAGAAAAAAAATATATTAAAGTCCGCTCACCTCTTAGGCCGTGTTCACAAGGCTTATTCCCGACGGATTTGTGCGCTCACAAATCCGCCGTGAATAAGGGGCGGGGGCGGAGTGCAGCGGGGGCGCCGCTCCCCGGCCCCATAGACAATGCATTGTTTACGGCGCATGTCACTTTCTCCCCCCGCGGCGGATTCACCGAGCGGGGAGGAGCGACGGAATCCACTGTTCTCTATGAGAGCAGTGGATTACTGTAATGACTCCGACGGATTGGCGCCGTACTACAGCGCAAATCCGGCGCGCAGTACGGCGCCAATCCGCGGCAAAATAAGCCGTGTGAACGGGGCCTTAGACATAAGACCCGCGTGTAGGATAGAGCTGGTGGTTGTGTCCACCGCCCAGTGGTTTACAGACAGCTACGACTAAGAAAGGTTTCTTTCGAAACGCGTCAGCTGTTTTTCCCATAAGCCGTCATCAGCTTATGCGCCCCCATGCATGGGTGTTCCATTGGCTTGTTAATATATTTTTAATGAAACATTAATAAAGCATCAAGATTTTTTAATTCATCAGCGGTGGATATAGTAGCGGTTTCTTGCATTTTCTACTTTCATGACACTGGTCTAATATCCATTCCTTGTGTTCTTTAGCCCAAAAAAAGTCTCTTCAGCTTGTTGCCTGTCCTTAGCAGAGGTTTCCTAGACTTGTTTGGGCTAAAGAACACAAGGAATGGACATTAGACCAGTGTCATGAAAATACAGAAAACTCTTGGAATGAGAAGATGTGTCCAAACAGGGCTGTGGAGTCGGAGTCGTCATAAAATGGAACGACTCCCAAAATATATAATAAGTTGGTCCAGTTAGTTTGATGCAAAGAGCAAGAGGAATTGGGTCCGGACGGTGCTAATTCTCCCATATCTTCAGCCTCATCACATGAGGAGGGTAATTGATGACATGGAGCAGGCAAAGCGCTGCCCCAGGGGAAAAGATCCCGCTCCCAGGGCAAACAGATTTCAGCAAAATTTTTCAGTTGTTCTCAAAAAAGTAGAAGAGTTCAACCACTCATCAAAACTCACTGCACGAGGCAAGTCCTTTGTACCCTGACATTGTTAGAGATGTTGCCCCTGTGGTCACCGCTTTGCCCACAACCCAAGTTAGTGTAGAGAGGCCGTTCTCTAGCCTGGAAATAATGAGATCAGATGTGAGGTCGTCTATGCAGGATCTGATGGAGGCAAAACTATTTCTCAGAATAAATTCAGAGACTCCACAAATGTTCCTGCAGGGTTTTGCATATTTACAGTTTTTTTGTGTTCTAAAGTCATATCCAATAAATATATTTTACACTGACAAGCAAAAGGGTAACAATGGTTTTAACTTGTGACTTTCAGGCTCCATTATATGAAAAAATTCTTGCTCCGCATGTTTTTGGCCAAAAAATGCTCAAGCCACCCCCGGCTTACAACGGGATCTCACCATCCACTACAACTTTGTACATGAGGCTACTGTAATTTTATATACAGTCATCTTACCTATCTTATACATAAATTTGACCTGCAAGTATTTAGCATCTGCTTGGTTCTGCAGATTCTTTCCTGTAACTGCAGTGTTACTGTTTTGCTCCTAAAAATCAAAATGTTAATTTTTATTATTTTGTTAGTATTTGGGAAATTCACCTTTGGTTTTCAATACTGGGACCCCTGTCTGTGCTGTCAGACTAGCTCCATTCACTTGGCTGCTGAATAGAAACAGAGCTGGAGGGACAACCGGTCACCAGCACCAACTGTCCAATAACCTGCAGAACCATGTGATCAACTCAGGAATGAACCAGTACAGAAACATAGCACAACTAAAATAGTGAGATGATTCCAACATGCTATAGTGTAAGGAGGATAGCTACAGGTCTGGCTACCCACCCCTGGTGATCCCTGGTGTGTAGGCATCAGGGCAAATGTTTATTGATGGGGAGAGAGACCCAGCTGTGCACCCCAGGGAGTAAGGTCTTGTCCACATGTATGACGAACAAAAGCCTACACACACACAACTGAAACCGGAAGTTTCCATCCACTATATAAAAAGCCCCATCTGCAGGTTTTTCTCACTATCTGACATGAAATCAGAATAAACCTTCCCCGTTTTAGGTCAATTAGGAACCAAAATTATTTCTATTTGCCGAAAGTCATAATAATGAGAGAGTTATTAAGGCATTTTTATTACTTTCGGAAAAAAAAGTCAGAAGTTTCCATACACTGGGATTATTCTGCCTTTAAACAATTTGGGACCGCCCATATGATGATGTCATGACTTTGGAAGCTTCTGATAGGTTTATTGGCAACATCTGAATTTATTAGAGACACACCTGTGGATGTATTTTTTAATTCACACCAGAAACACACTGCTTCTGTGTATAACATCATGGGAAAGTCTAAAGAAATCAGCCAAGATATCAGGAAGAGAATTGTGGATTTGCACAAGTCTGGATCATCCTTGGGTGCAATTTCCAGATACCTGAAGGTGCCTCGTTCATCTGTACAAACAATTATACGCAAGTACAAACAAGATGGGAATGTCCAGCCATCATACAACTCAGGAATGAGATGGGTTCTGTGTCTCAGAGATGAACGTGCTTTGGTCTGACATGTGCATATCAACCCAAGAACAAAAGCAAAAGACCTTGTGAAGATGCTGGCGGAAGCTGGTAAGATTGTGTCATTATCCACAGTGAAACAAGTACTGTATCAACATGGGCTGAAAGGCCACTCTGCCAGGAAGAAGCCATTACTCCAAAAGAAACATATAAAAGCCAGATTAATGTTTGCAAATGCACACAGGAACAAAGACCTACATTTTTAGAGACATGTCCTGTGGTCTGACAAAACTAAAATCAAACTGTTTGTTTTTTTCATAATGAAGCTTGGAAGCCTAAGAACACCATCCCAACTGTGAAACACGGGGGGGTGGCAGCATCATGTTGTGGGGTTGTTTTGCTGCAGGAAGGACTGATGCACTTCACAAAAATCGATGGCATCACGAGGAAAGAAGATTATGTGACAATACTTAAGCAACATCTCAAGACATCAGCCAGGAAGATAAAGCTTGGGTGGAAATGGTTCTTCCAGATGGGCAATGACCTGAAGCTACTGCCAAACCGGTTACAAAGTTGCTTAAGGAGAACCAAGTCAATGTTTTGGAGCGGCCATCACAAATCCCTGATCTCAAGCATATTGAAAATTTATGGGCAAAGCTGAAAAGGCCGGAGCGAGCAAGGCGACCTCCAAACATGGCTCAGTGACACCAGTTCTGTGAGTAGAAAGGGACCAAAATTCCTACCAACTATTGTGAGAAGCTTGTGGAAGGATCCAAAACATTTGACCCAAGTCCTACAGTGTAAGGGCAATGCTACCAAATATTAATGAAATGGATGGAAACTTTTGACTTTGCCGAAAGTAATAAAAATGTCTTAAAAATTTTCTCTATTATTCTGACATTTGGCAAATATGAATAATTTTGGTTCCTAATTGACCTAAAATGGGGAAGGTTTATTCTGATTTCATGTCAGATAGTGAGAAAAACCTGCAGATGGGGCTTTTTATATAGTGGATGGAAACTTCTGGTGTCAACTGTATATCACATCAGCAACAAAAATGTATGTTCTATCCCACAAATAATGGGAACAGTACAGGTTTGAATACCTTTGTGTTTGTTCTCCGATATATACATTAAGCATAGCGCTTGTCTTAGATGTTAACAAGTCCGATGCCCACCCGAAGGCCGGCCCCCTGCTGGGCCAACATGAGGAGCAATGCTGTAGGGGATGCCAGTGTTGTGGGCATCCAGACCCAGGTAATATTTGCCCAGGAAGCTAAAGCTGTAAAACATTCAGTAATACCAAAGATGTGGACATTACTGATCTACAAACACCCTCCACCCAGGATACAGCTAGAAGCCTGCAGCAGCCTCGGCGCTCCGGGGCTGGGAGTCCTGCTGGGGCTGGTAGTTTCTACGCAGCCTCGGCTCTCCAGTGCTGGGAGTCCTGCCGGGGCCGGTAGTTCGACGCAGCCTCGGCTCTCCAGTGCTGGGAGTCCTGCTGGGGCTGGTAGTTCTACGCAGCCTCGGCGCTCCAGTCCTGGGAGTCCTGCTGGGGCTGGTAGTTCTACGCAGCCTCGGCTCTCCAGTGCTGGGACTCTTGCTGGGGCTCGTAGTTCTACGCAGCCTCGGCGCTCCAGTCCTGGGACTCCTGCTGGGGCTCGTAGTTCTACGCAGCCTCGGCGCTCCAGTGCTGGGAGTCCTGCTGGGGCTGGTAGTTCTACGCAGCCTCGGCTCTCCAGTGCTGGGAGTCCTGCTGGGGCTGGTAGTTCTACGCAGCCTCGGTGCTCCAGTGCTCGGAGTCCTGCTGGGGCTGGTAGTTCTACGCAGCCTCGGGGCTCCAGTCCTGGTAGTTCTACGCAGCCTCGGCTCTCCAGTGCTGGGAGTCCTGCTGGGGCTGGTAGTTCCACGCAGCCTCGGCTCTCCAGTCCTGGGAGTCCTGCTGGGGCTGGTAGTTCCCCACAGCCTCGGCGCTCCAGTCCTGGGAGTCCTGCTGGGGCTGGTAGTTTCTACGCATGCCTCGGCCTCTCCAGTGCTGGGAGTCCTGCCGGGGCTGGTAGTTCCACGCAGCCTCAGCTCTCCAGTCCTGGGATCCTGCTGGGGCTGGTAGTTCTACGCAGCCTCGGCTCTCCAGTGCTGGAGTCCCTGCTGGGCTGGTAGTTCTACGCAGCCTCGGCTCTCCAGTCCTGGGAGTCCTGCTGGGGCTGGTAGTTCCACGCAGCCTCGGCTCTCCAGTCCTGGGAGTCCTGCTGGGGCTGGTAGTTCCGCGCAGCCTCGGCTCTCCAGTGCTGGGAGTCCTGCTGGGGCTGGTAGTTCGACGCAGCCTCGGCGCTCCAGTCCTGGGAGTCCTGCTGGGGCTGGTAGTTCCCCACAGCCTCGGCGCTCCAGTCCTGGGAGTCCTGCTGGGGCTGGTAGTTCTACTCAGCCTCGGCTCTCCAGTGCTGGGAGTCCTGCTGGGGCTGGTAGTTCTACTCAGCCTCGGCTCTCCAGTGCTGGGAGTCCTGCTGGGGCTGGTAGTTCTACGCAGCCTCGGCTCTCCAGTGCTGGGAGTCCTGCTGGGGCTGGTAGTTCTACGCAGCCTCGGCTCTCCAGTGCTGGGGTCCTGCTGGGGGCTGGTAGTTCTACGCAGCCTCGGCTCTCCAGTGCTGGGAGTCCTGCCGGGGCTGGTAGTTCTACGCAGCCTCGGCGCTCCAGTCCTGGGAGTCCTGCCGGGGCTGGTAGTTCTACGCAGCCTCGGCTCTCGAGTCCTGGGAGTCCTGCTGGGGCTGGTAGTTCTACGCAGCCTCGGAGCTCCAGTGCTGGGAGTCCTGCTGGGGCAGGTAGTTCTACGCAGCCTCGGCGCTCCAGTGCTGGACGTCCTGCTGGGGCTGGTAGTTCTACGCAGCCTCGGTGCTCCAGTGCTCGGGAGTCCTGCTGGGGCTGGTAGTTCTACGCAGCCTCGGGGCTCCAGTCCTGGTAGTTCTACGCAGCCTCGGCGCTCCAGTCCTGGGAGTCCTGCTGGGGCTGGTAGTTCCGCGCAGCCTCGGCGCTCCAGTGCTCGGAGTCCTGCTGGGGCTGGTAGTTCTACGCAGCCTCGGCTCTCCAGTGCTCGGAGTCCTGCTGGGGCTGGTAGTTCTACGCAGCCTCGGCGCTCCAGTCCTGGGAGTCCTGCTGGGGCTGGTAGTTCTACGCAGCCTCGGTGCTCCAGTGCTCGGAGTCCTGCTGGGGCTGGTAGTTCTACGCAGCCTCGGCTCTCCAGTCCTGGGAGTCCTGCTGGGACTGGTAGTTCTACGCAGCCTCGGCGCTCCAGTCCTGGGAGTCCTGCTGGGGCTGGGAGTCCTACGTAGCCTCGGCTCTCCAGTGCTGGGATCCTGCTGGGACTGGTAGTTCTACGCAGCCTCGGCGCTCCAGTCCTGGGACTCCTGCTGGGGCTGGTAGTTCTACGCAGCCTCGGCTCTCCAGTCCTGGGAGTCCTGCTGGGGCTGGGAGTCCTACGTAGCCTCGGCTCTCCAGTGCTGGGAGTCCTGCTGGGGCTGGGAGTCCTACGTAGCCTCGGCTCTCCAGTGCTGGGAGTCCTGCTGGGGCTGGGAGTCCTACGTAGCCTCGGCTCTCCAGTGCTGGGAGTCCTGCTGGGACTGGTAGTTCTACGCAGCCTCGGCGCTCCAGTCCTGGGATTCCTGCTGGGGCTGGTAGTTCTACGCAGCCTCAGCGCTCCAGTCCTGGGAGTCCTGCTGGGGCTGGTAGTTCCCCGCAGCCTCAGCGCTCCAGTCCTGGGACTCCTGCTGGGGCTGGTAGTTCTACGCAGCCTCGGCGCTCCAGTGCTGGGAGTCCTGCTGGGGCTGGTAGTTCCCCGCAGCCTCGGCTCTCCAGTCCTGGGACTCCTGCTGGGGCTGGTAGTTCTACGCAGCCTCGGCGCGCCAGTGCTGGGAGTTCTACGCAGCCTCGGCGCGCCAGTGCTGGGAGTCCTGCTGGGGCTGGTAGTTCTACGCAGCCTCGGCGCGCCAGTGCTGGGAGTCCTGCTGGGGCTGGTAGTTCTACGTAGGTCTACGTCTTGGCCCATAAGCCGGATGTAGATGTCTGTGATCTCGATGTTTTCAGCAGCTGCACATTCCAGGGTATGAGTCAGAGAGAAGGCTGGAAATAACACACTGCTCCAACCCGACAGCGGCACATCCCCACGGGCAGCACAGACCAACGAGCACCGTCCACTGCATGGTAGATGGGGAGAGGTCAGTGTATACCGCACTACACACCCGGATACAGCCCCAGAAAGCTGCTCCCCTGTAACCAGCCCCTGGGAGCCTGAGGGATCTATAGCTACAGACAGGTCATCACTGGGGGGCTCCCACCAAGTCAGAGAAGAACTCCCAAATGTATGGGGACCATCCGCGACCACCAGGGATCTGCCAAACGTTCATAGCCATCAGGGAACTCCGACCCCATCAATGAACTGCCAAAACTTCCAGACTGCTAGGGAACCCCAAACCCTCTCCCCAACACCAAGACTCTTCCAGGCCACCAGGGATGTGCCCATGCTCTAGGAGCACCTGTATACTCCAAACCCACCTCGGGCCTTCAAAGACATGTCACTACTTTAGGGGCTCTGAGGACCTGCTAGGATTTCCATGTTGTAAACCAGCAGCGGGGAGGGAGGGGGGAGACCTACCAAACTTCCCAGCATGCTCGTTCACTGAGTCACAAGCAGCTTTTCCTCCTCTGTCTGGTCAGGCTGTGGGTGGTTCTATAGCAGCGATTAGCATATTCAGCTCCTCCATAACTAGCTGAGGCAATGCAAAGACACAAGTGAAGGAGATTTAATCTTCAGTAAACAAAGCTACAAGTGCTTCAAGGAGTGAAAACAATTGCTTATCTGTAAACAAACGCTAATCTTGTTAGAGATAAAGAGTCTATTAGTAGTGTGTTCCTACCGGGGTGACTTCACCCCCCTGGAAGACGTTGGCCCCAGGAGTGGACGTCGAAGGTTTACAGGCTATACCGGTAAAGTCCAGCTGATGAGGGTCAAACCCCTTGAATATAGTTGTAGGTGTCCTAAGAAAATGAGCGGATCCCCTCCGACATCTCCCCCCGAGCCGTCACCTTCATTAGTTCACATACGAGACTTATAGAAACTTTCTAAATATAATCATACAGACCTCTACCTGTTGTCAGTGAATGGGCCCAATACTTGTCACAGCTGCGGCTTTGCTCCAGTGGTATCTAATTCTCTGCAAAATAAACCCATCAGCAACACAAATCTCTCTCCTTCCTGATGATCTGCTGCACTGTATCCATTTATCTTACAGATTGCCTAGACTGGATACAACTGCAGCAAACCCTCAGCTGTGAGACCTACAAGGCCTGTGTGCGAGGAACGCTTCCATTCACAGACAGGAAGCAGAGAGCCTGAAACCAGCAACCGAGAGGCAAAGTTGTAAAGTGTAAGGGATCTTGTAGATCACAGGCGACCACCAGGGATCGGCCACGGCTGCAGGGTCACCATTATATTCCACAGTCACCAGGGACTTGAGGGATCGGTCAAAACGTTAGGAGCTCTGGTCCTCCCAGGAGCGGCGTCCTGTATGCCACCAGTGCCGACCAGGGATCTCCAGAAACCAGCAGGGGTCTGACAATGCCCAGGATATTCACAACCCCCAGGGCCCTTCAGGGATCGCTCTCAGGATTTCAGAATTGCCACCAGTGGTCCTCAGGGATCCGCCGGGCATCTGGCAGCTCTCCAGGGATTGGACAACGCTGCAGGATTACCAGTATGTTCCCAAACCAACCGCCTCTGGCAGCCCCCTGTGACCCCGGTGCTCCGGGAGTAGATTCCTGGACCACCCGACTTCTTCAAAGGTCTGTCAGAAACCTACAGGTTTTCATCTCCGTAGGACTACCCTCTTGTAAAACACCGGCAGCCTCCAGTGACCTCCAGGCCCCTGCGGCGGGCCACCCTGCCGCCGCCGCGCCGCCACCACCTGGCCAGGTCACCACCTGGCAGGGTGGCCTGCTGCGGGTGCCTTGGTTGACCTGGCCAGGTGGTGGCGGGCGGCGGCGGCCGGGGTGGCCCGCTGCGGGTGACCTGGCCATGGTGGCGGCGGCAGGGTGGCCCGCCGCGGGCCACCCTGCCGCGCCGCCGCCCCACCTGGCCAGGTCAACCAAGGCACCCGCAGCGGCCCCCTGCCGCCGCCGCCATCCACGGGGCCAGGTCACCCAAGGCACCCGGGGCAAGCACCCTGCCGCCGCCGCCACCACGAGGCCAGGTCACCCAAGGCACACGGGGCAAGCCACCTTGCCGCCGCCACCACGAGGCCAGGTCACCCAAGGCACCCGGGGCAAGCCACCTTGCCGCCGCCGCCACCACGAGGCCAGGTCACCCAAGGCACCCGGGGCAAGCCACCTAGCCGCCGCCGCCACCACGAGGCCAGGTCACCCAAGGCAGGCCACCTTGCCGCCGCCACCACCAGGCCAGGTCACCCAAGGCACCCGGGCAAGCCACCTTGCCGGCCGCGCCACACGAGGCCAGGTCACCCACGGCGGGCCGTCCTGCCGCCACCAGGCCAGGTCACTCTAGGCACCCGCGGCGGGCCACCACCACCACGAGGACAGGTCACCCATGGCACCCTCGGCGGGCCACCACCACCACCACGAGGACCGGTCACCCAAGGCACCCTCGGCGGGCCACCATGCCACCGCCACCAGGCCAGGTCACCGAAGGTACCCGCGGCAGGCCACCCTGCCGCCGCCACCAGGCCAGGTCACCCAAGGCACCCGCGGCGGGCCACCACCACCACGAGGACAGGTCACCCATGGCACCCTCGGCGGGCCACCACCACCACGAGACAGGTCACCCATGGAACCCTCGGCGGGCCACCACCACCACGAGGCCAGGTCACCCAAGGCACCCTCGGCAGGCCACCCTGCCGCCGCCACCAGGCCAGTTCGCCGAAGTCACCCGCGGCAGGCCACCCTGCCGCCGCCACCAGGCCAGGTCACCGAAGTCACCCACGGCAGGCCACCCTGCCGCCGCCACCAGGCCAGGTCACCGAAGTCACCCACGGCAGGCCACCATGCCGCCACCACCAGGCCAGGTCACCCAAGTCACCCGGGCAGGCCACCATGCCTCCGCCACCAGGCCAGGTCACCCACGTCACCCGCGGCAGGCCACCCTGCCGCCACCACCACCAGGCCAGGCCACCTCCGGCACCCACAGCAGGCCACCCTGCCACCAGCAGGCCAATTGTGAGGAAATAGTGAAGCCCATGTCGGGGAAGGAGTTAACCATAATTTGGGGCCTGGATCATGTGACTATAACCATTGCTTAATCTGTCGGAAGCAGTTTTGTCGTCGTACACACCGGGGTAGCATCATGCACGCCGATTAGCGGTCGCATTAGGCAGATCATCAGCATACTCCCCTAAAGGCTGCGGACGCCATCGCCGCCGGTTACCCCGGCCTCCACCATTTTCGTTAAAGAGGGGCGTGGCTACAACAAACACCAGTAACCACACCCCCGCACCATCTCCTTCTAGCGGCTCCGCGGGGTCCGGACGAGTGAGGCCGCGCCGCCGGCAGGAAAACCATTGGGAGAGGATTTTATAAAAATGGCGCACAGAACGCCAACATGACCGGCGACAGCAGCGACACATGCCCCCATCTCTGCCCAGCCCTGGGATAGGGGGCAGCTAGGAGGCAAGCAGACATCCATGCACCCAGTACAGGAGAGACAGCAGGACACACCTTTAAAGTTGGATACTCCTGAACCTTCAGAGCCATTGAGAGCTGAGCAGCTGATTCCTGGACCGCCATCTTGGACTGCGAGGTGGGGGGGAGGGGATGGCCACACTACATGCCCACACTCCTGGGCATCATGGGTAATAGCTAGCAGCCGGGACCAGGGCACAGCAACAGCGCTGGAGCTAAATAATCGCAGGAGAAAAAAGCGCGCAGGGCGGGCGCAGGAAGACGATCACTGTTCAACTTGACAGCTCAGCAGCAAAACAATTAATGCCCAGCGCCTGCTCCTACGGCTCGTCCCACTCCCGGCCACGCCCACCCCGGCGCTGACCGACGTTTCCTCTAGCCAATGGCTGCTACCCAACCTCGTCCAATCAGAAGCGCCGCCGTCCCGACGCTACTGATCTACTCGGTGACGTAACAATGAAAGTGGGCGTGGCGCCAAAGAGCAAGCTGGTTCTGTGGAGGAATTTCTGGCGACCAATAGGAGTCACCGATGGCTTCTAATTGTCCCGCCCACTGGCTCTCGGCGAGAGTGGGCGTGGCTAGATGTGGTGATGACGGGCTCGGTGAACCAATCACAGTGCGCCGAGCTGTGGGCGGGCGGGCCTGTTAGGATGTTCGCTGTTTATTGTGTGTGTGGGAATATTTTAAATTCGCCAAAAAAGAGAAGCGGGCGGGCAAGGAAAAAAAGAAAAATCTAAATTCTGGCACAAATTTTTGAGGCACAGGTCCTGGAGTGCAATAGAAATGCATGAGTGGAAAGGAACTTGCCTAATAAAGATAACCAATCACCGGCTAATACACTGTCCAGCTGTTTCCTAGTCATGGCTGCACTTGGGAAAGCTGGGTGATGAACAATATAGTTCTAGAAGGGGCTGTCACCCAACTTTCCCAGGCTCCTGAACCATATGTTTGACTAGTCGTGCAACCGTATAGCATAGTTGCCAACTTTTGAAAATGAAAAAGCAGGAGACCTAAGTGGGCGGCGCGCTGCGGGAAAAATTTGCATGGACACGCCCATCTTGTCGGTATGCCACGCCCCTTCAAAAAGCCACACCCACTCCACCTAACTGCATAACGGCTTTGGAAGAAAGCCAGGTAGATGCCCTTATAGCCAGGTAGTAGCCCCCCATAACCAGGTAGTCCCCCTTACAGGCGGTAGATGCCCCTTGTAGCCAGGTAGATGCCCCCTCTGTAGCCAGGTAGATGCCCCTTTGTTAGCCAGGTAGGTGCCCCCATTGTTACCCAGGTAGTGCCCCCATTGTTAGCCAGGTAGGGGCCCCCATTGTTTGCCAGGTAGTGCCCCCATTGTTGCCAGGTAGTGCCCCATCTGTTAGCCAGGTAGTGCCCCCATCTGTTAGCCAGGTAGTGCCCCATCTGTTAGCCAGGTAGTGCCCTCTCTGTTGCCAGGGAAAGATGTCCCCTCTGATGCCAGGTAGTGCCCCCATATGGTAGCCAGGTAGGGCCCCCTCTGTTGCCAGGTAGTGCCCCTTTGTTGCCAGGTAGTGCCCCCTCTGTTGCCAGGTAGTGCCCCTTTGTTGCCAGGTAGTGCCCCCATTGTTGCCAGGTGATGCCCCCATTGTTGCCAGGTAGTGCCCCCCCATTGTTGCCAGGCAGAGCCCCTAAAGCTAATAAAAATAAAATAATAAATCCACTTACCTCACCAGGCTCCTGCAGCGCTGCCAGCTCCTGCCCGATCTCTCTTCAGCGGCGCAGGGGGAAGTGAGAGCAGCCGCGCGTCACTCCCCTGCAGCCGCGCGTCACTTCCCCCTGCGCCGCTGACCTGTATGTGCGGCGCACACACCGTCGCCGTACATACAGGGGGAGGAGGGAGGAGGGAGCGATCCCTCCTGCCTCCTCCCTGCACAGCGAGACTCCGGGCGGGTGAGCGGCGGCTTCACCCGCCTGTAGGAGCGGTCCGGCGGAGCTAGAGTAGCGCACCAGCGCTACTCTTGCGCTGCGGTAATTTAAAGGACCCCCGCCGCCTGCAGGAATGCCAACTCCCCCGGGAGGGCGGGAGGGGACCCCAAATAGCGGGACCCCCACGCCTAAAACGGGAGAGTTGGCATGTATGCCGTATAGACACAGGCGGAATGTAGGGCATATGCTCTGGATCCTTGGGTTGGCGCTGCTTATTTAAAGGGATTTTTGACAATGTAAAATCATAGTTGCCAACTTTTGAAAATGAAAAAGCAGGAGATATTCCGCGGGAAAAATTTGCATGGTCACGCCCATCTTGCCGGTATGCCACGCCCCTTCAAAAAGCCACACCTACTCCACCTAACTGCATAACGGCTTTGGAAGAAAGCCAGGTAGATGCCCTTATAGCCAGGTAGTAACCCCCATAACCAGGTAGTGCCCCTTACAGGCAGGTAGATGCCCTCTCTGTAGCCAGGTAGAGCCAAATTTGTAGCCAGGTAGATGCCCCCCTTTGTTAGCCAGGTAGTGCCCCCATTGTTTGCCAGGTAGTGCCCCCTCTGTTGGCCAGGTAGATGCCCCCATTGTTTGCCAGGTAGATGCCCCCCATTGTTTGCCAGGTAGTGCCCCCTCTTTTGCCAGGTAGATGCCCCCATTGCTTTCCAGGTAGTGCCCCCTCTGTTGCCAGGTAGATGCCCCCATTGTTGCCAGGTAGTGCCCCCTCTGTAGCCAGGTAGTGCCCCCATCGTTAGCCAGGTAGTGCCCCCATGCCCCATTGTTAGCCAGGTAGTGCCTCCATTGTTGCCAGGTAGACCCCCCATTGTAGCCAGTAGTACCCCTTTAGTAGCCAGGTAGTGCCCCCATTAGTAGCCAGGTAGTGCCTCCATTGTAGCCGGGTAGTACCCCCTTTTGTAGCCAGGTAGTGCCCCCATTGTAGCCAGGTAGTACCCCCTTGAGTAGCCAGGTGGTGCCCCCCATTGTAGCCAGGTAGTGCCCCCATTGTTAGCCAGGTAGTGCCCCCCATTGTTAGCCAGGTAGTGCCCCCATTGTTAGCCAGGTAGTGCCCCCTCTGTTGCCAGGTATTGCCCCATTGTAGCTAGGTAGACCCCCCATTGTAGCTAGGTAGACCCCCATTGTTAGCCAGGTAGTGCCCCCATTGTTAGCCAGGTAGTGCTCCCTCTGTTGCCAGGTATTGCCCCATTGTAGCTAGGTAGACCCCCATTGTAGCAGGTAGACCCCCTTGTAGCCAGACAGTGCCCCTAAAACTAATAAAAATAAAATAATAAAATCCACTTACCTGACCAGGCTCCTGCAGAGCGGCCAGCTCCAGCCGATCTCCTCAGCGTCACAGGGGAAGTGAGTGCAGCCGCGCGTCACTCCCCTGCAGCCGCGCGTCACTTCCTCTGTGACGCTGACATGTGTGTACGGCGCACAGCGGCGCCGGACATACAGGGGGAGGAGAGGCAGGAGGGAGCGCTCCCTCCTGCCTCCTCCCTGCCCCAGCGAGAATAAGGGCGGGTGAGCGGACCCTACGCCCGGTTCACCCGCCGTGGGAAGGACCGGCGGCACCGGAGTAGCGCACCAGCGCTACTCCGCGCCGCGGCCATTTAAAGGACCCCGTGCCTGCTGGCGGCGGGAGGAATGCCAACTCCCCGGGAGGGCGGGGGGGGGACCCCAAATAGCGGGACCCCCCCGCCAAAAAACGGAGATTGGATGTAGGGTTAAAAATTGGGGAGTGGGGAAGTTTGAAAATTAATAAAAACATTTTCCCATTCGTCATTTTTAAAAAATTTCGCACTGTTTTTGTTTTAGCTGCTCCCAGTGACTATATGTCAGCTTGTCTCCAGGGGATAAAACCCGGGGAAGAGCCCCACCTGGCCGCCCAGCTCAGACAAACCCCTCACCTTTCGGGCAGCTACTGTCATTTTTTCCCCCTGCTTTGTAATCACTCACACTCACTGCGAAAAAGTGTTCAACCCCAGGTGCTGTCATTAAAACTCCTGTCCTCGACACTTAATAATCACACACACCCCCGCTGAGCGAAGTTTAACCCCGGGTGCTTTTTTTACTCCCGATCTGACCCCTAGAATCACTCACCTCACTGCTGACGAGTGTTCAACCCAGGTGCTGTTTTCCACCTGTCCTCGTACACTTAGTAATCACACATACCACTGCTGAGCAAGTTTCAACCAGGGCCATCTTTCCTTTGGGGCACACTAGGCAGTTGCCCAGGGGCCCCTAGTAGGGGGGCCCCGGGTGGTAATGTAGCCCCAGGAATAAAAAAAACATACCTTGGTTGCTTTGCTTATTTAAATTTTGGGGGTTTTTGGGACGTAAAATTTAAATAAAAGTCAGGGTGAAAAGGGGAAAAAAGACCCCTGCTCTGAAATTAGTCTTGGAGGCGGGCAGGCTGGTGGGAGACATAAGTGGCATGATAATATAATTGTTTGGGGGGGTGCAGAGGTAGGGCTAGAGTGAGCCGTATTTCGAGGCCCCCGCAGTTTACCGGGGGGCCCAAAATCTGTTTAGACGGCTCTGGTTCAACCCCAGGTGCTGACATTCTACTCCTGTCCTCTGTACTCCTTAGTAATTAGTGCAAAAGGAAGAAAGAAACTCAATCAGGTATGGGATTTGAACCTAGGCCCCTTTATGCTGAAAAGGCGAATTAACCACTCAGCTACTTGAGCTGCACAGCGCTTTTAAACAGACCTTTGTTGCAGATGACACAATTGGGGGAAAGGCATTGAGGCAACCTCTGGGCCCACAAAAATGCAGTTCGAAAAAATCCAAAATCCCCTTTTGAACACACAAAAGCGGGAGCAGGACAAACCGGGCAAAAAAACCTTTATTCAAACCCTTTAACTTTGTTCTTAGGGCGTCAAATTAAAAAACCATGGTGAAGCAGAAAGCTATCGACTCCCTGCCCTGCCAATTAGTTTTGTAGGCTGCGGGCTGCGTACGAGTTGTCAGCAGTTTGTGGCTGATCCGATCTCATGTATTTGGGTAGGCCCACGCACGCTATCCCCCAGGGCCCATAACACCCCTGGGGATCCCCGGGCCGAAATGCATGTAAAGGGGGCCAGCCTCCCCCCCCCCCCCCCCCCTGCATATTGCGGCGCAACATACCCCCCAATACCCCCATTGAACTTTCCCAAATACTTTTCCTACTCTATTTTGCACATCTTTTTGTCAAGTCCAAGGCGTTTTTTTTTTTTTTGAAAAAAAAATTTTTTTAATTTGCTTTAAATACCCAAAAACAAAAATCTCGACATGTTACAATCTACAAATCATATTTTTAAAATCCTTTTAAAGGCCATGCGCCTAAGTCTGAAAACCATACAGCAGAGTATCCCAAACATAAAAATATACAAATAAGCAGCATAAAATCAAAGGAAACAAGAAAAAAAAACCTCCGTTTGACAACCCATTAACCGCGTGCCTATGCTCCTTCCCCCCACCTCGAACAGCGTTATGGTTGGAATGCGTATGATGTTACAATCTTCATATTGCGTTTTCCTAACGTCCCCCCGACCCCCCCTGCAGACCACCCGTGTTTTTAAACACCTGCATGAACCCCTTGTTCTCCCTAGGGAATATGGGGCTCATAAATTTCTTCCCCTCCTGAAGAATCCCTTGGTGCGAGTTTCTTTGTGTCTTCGTTTCTACCCTGTGGTATGAGGTAGCCTCAAGTTTTTTTTATTCCCCCCGGAATGGGCGGGAGGGGGGGTTTTTTCCAAAACTCAGCGGGTCCTCTTTCCGCGAAGGGGCAATGTAAACATACCGGGAAAGCCGGGGGGGTTTGTTAATCCCCGGGGACTCACCCCCTCGTCCATTCCCGGGGGGCCGGGGTAATGAAAAACCAAAAACCAATTTTTTCCGGGGGGCCCAAAAATTAAAATTTTTTTAAATTTCCATATTAATGAACTTATTGAAGGGGTTTTTGGGGGTTTTGTTTTATCGGGTTTTTGGGGGGGGGATTGGCAAACAAGTTTTAAAATACTTGGCCCCAGGTTGAAATTTTTTCTAGTATGCTTTGGGGTTAATTGGGGCCCCATATTCCCAATAACCCTATGGAACCTTACACCGCTTTCCCACCCCCTCATGTCTGCGAAAGACCCGAAAGGGAACAAGAATCCTTATGGGTGGTACAAAATTAAAAATTCAAGGGATGGTCCCCCTGGAGATATCTCTAACCCCCCCGCAGAAAATAGAGCGGTGGGCCCCAGGAATTTTTGGACTCTGGAAGGAGAACTTCCAACCATCCCCAAGGGGGTTTCACCCCCTGTGCACTGTGGAGCACCAACGCCCTGCGGTGACTAGGCCCCCGTTTCCCCCTTTTCGGAAAATTTTGGATTGCTCCTACCCAAGAGAACCATTGTCCAAATGGGGCTGTCTTTGGAAAGAGCAAAGGAAAGGCCTAATTTTTTCCTAAACTCCTTCCTACCAGAATTGGTCCCTGATCAATGGGGACAACTTTATAAAGGGGGGGGAGCTTGGGATTCTGGTGGGAACAGAGCTTTGGTCCAAAGGGGAACTTTAGTTCCTTCCCTTTCCCCAATTCGGAAGGGGGAGCGCCCCTCATCCAACCCACATGTGCCCCGGCCAAGCATCCAAAATTTTAAACCCCCCAAACATCAGGAGGTTTAGTCCCCCCACCCAACCGGCATAAAATTTTTTATGCAAGCGATGCGTTTTTTTTCCCCGCCCAAATGTTTTTTGGAAAAGCCTAAATTTGGTTTTATTAATGCCCGTATTTTTGAAAGGAAGGGGGAGGGTTTGTAGAGGATATAGGACTTTGGGAAGCAGACCATTTTTTATGGGTGGCATCCCCAGCCAAGGACAACTAAAGAAGCCCATGTCTCAAATCCTAAAATTTTGTCATAGGGGGGGAAAATTTTAATTTGACAAGATCTGGAGCCCCACCAATCTTGACCCCCAAAAAGGAAGGGGGTCCAAACCCGGGTTATTTTACCCTAGCTGGCCCAGGGGGACTAAAGGCAATTTCGGCCCCGTTCTAGTAATTCACTTTTAGACACATTCACTTTATCCCCTGGGAATTTGCCAAAGGGGGTTGGGGGGGGTAGAGCACCTGGGGCGGGGGAAAGGGTCCGGGGGTTGACGAAAGAAAAAGTACAGCAAAAAAAGCAACTCACCACTTGCCCCTACCTATTCCCTTAAAAAGGTCCCTCCTCGGCAACCGCCCAGGGGTCCACGCCAAATTAAAAAGTGGGGACAGCGGGACCCCTGTTTGAAAACCCTTTTGAAGGAAAAATTTTTGGGGGAAGCCCCCGTATGTAAATTTTGTCCCCGGGGGGGCGTCAAGTGGGGGAGAGGGGACCAAAAGCCCCCCCTAACCCCCAGGGTAACTAGGACAATCCTAGCCATCCCAGCGCATTATCAAAGGCCCTTTTCTGCATCAAAGGCCCCAAACAGACTGTTCTCCGGGCAATGTTTGTGTCGGATCTCCTAAGACAGCAATCCCTTTCCTGGGGGTTTCCCCACCGCTGCCGGCCCTTAATAAACCCTTTTTCTGGAGGGTCCTTCAGCGAGGATAAAACGCGCCAGGGGGTCGGCCAGTATTTGGAAGAATTTTTTGGTCAATATCTATTAAGGAAATGGCCTGTGGGAAGCGGGAAGCAGTGGGACCCCTTCCCTTCTTGGAAGAATTTTTGATATAGCTTTTTTTTGGATTGGGGGCGCAAAACCCCTTTTATGTGGATCCATTGTAGTATTCGGAGGGGGGGGTGATCTGATCAATCAAACCCTGACTTTTTCCCCAAGAACCCATCATACAGGGTTTGCCACTTTTATTGGCAAGGTCATCTTGACCCCCCTCTTTTTATTTTTTGCTTCAGTTCCTCCTCTGAGATCGGATAGGCCGGCAATTTTTTTTGGACGGGAAAACTTTGTCCCCCCCCTCCACTAGCGGCGCCCCTCTTTGGGAGTACACATGGCATAAATCGCTGGAGCGTGTCTTTGACCCCTGCGGCGTTATAGGCCCCTTGGCGTACAAGGGGCTGGATTTGTAAGGGCTTATAAGGGCCCTTCAGGCCGGAAAGGGAGTTTCCCGGATTTGTTCCCAAACCCTGAAAAGGGTTGAGTGAAACGCTTTCTAAAACTTCCCCCCCTACGCCTGCCCCGGGTTTAAAACTCTTTCTGGCCTTTCCCAATTTCCTTGGGCCCCCTTGGGGTTGTCCCCCAAGGGAAGGTCGGGGAAGCTGCCTAACTCTCTCCGAGCCCTTTAGGGACGCATCCTTGTCTTTTTTACACTAAAAATTTGGGGTATTATCCTTCCCCCAAGTACTGCCTTTGCAGCATCCAATAAAGCGGGGCTCTGATGGGGGGATTACGGGCAAAAGTAATCCACCATTCCCCCGATCTTTTTTTCAAAATCTCTGTACCTGCGAGATAGGGGGAACTTCCATATAAAGTCTGAACCCCTTGGGGAAAGGGTTCCCACAGATCTATGGGAAAACGGAGAGTGGTCAGAAAAAACCATTCTAGAATTTTTTTTTGCGTCCTCAATTCGGATTGGGGCGTGTCCCGAGACCCGGGGGTGGTCCAACCTTGACCAAGATTGATGTCCGGGGAAAAATCTAAAACCGTTGTCAGGGGTTTTTCCCCTCCAGCAAAACAGGGGCCAGGGATTCAACAAGGGGGTCCAACTCCCCGCCCGGTGTGGTGGTGTCCCTGCTCAAAAAGGGATATCGGACCGCCCCTCCCTTTCCCGACTGGGTCCAAGACCCCATTCATACTCCTCCAAAGATCTCCTTGCGTTTGGTCAGCGCCATCCTGTCTTCTAACTCCCTAAAAAAATGCTTGGTTAGATGTTGGGGCCCAACCTTTAAAAAAACTTAGGTCATGACCCCCCCCACTTAATCATCAGGTGTGAAACTCTACCTTCAGCATCGGACGTGTGACACATTTAAAGGGGAATTTTTATGGAAAGGGGAACTACCCCCCTTTGCCATTCGGGAGGGGAACCCCAAAAACCTTCCCAAAACCCCACTTCTCCAAACGCTTTATACATCGGGCTTAGATGCGTTTCCGCAAAAGGACCCCTCAGGACGGAGCCCTTAAATGGCGGATCACCTTCACCCTTATTTGGGAGCGGAGCCCCCCTTTTTGTTCCAAAGATAACCCCATAATGTAACATCTTTGCAAGGAAAACCTTTTGGGAGGGACTGAGTAACCGGGGCGTTCTGCCCACCGTAACCCAGGGTCTAGGGCTTGTACTGAAAACATAGAGGTAAAGGAGAAGATGGACACATGGCAATAAAACATTCGAGAAATCAACAAATGGTGTATGGGGCCCGTTTTTCATCTGTCTAAACAAAAAACAAAAAAAGCCAGAAAAGGCCACCAATAAACCCTTCCCTTTAAACGTTGGAAGAGCTTTTCCTTTTTTTCCATCGCTGGGCGGGTTTTAAGAGGGCTTCCCAAAAAACAATACCCCCCCCCCACCCACCGGCAAACATTTTAAAACAATACGAAATTATAAAAATATAGATTGCGAAAAGACAACCGGCAAAAATAAGGTCACCAAACGAGAGCAGAGGCCATTTGACAAAAACCCACCCTCCTAGCACTCCGTTTTGGAAAATCAAACTTCCCCCCCCCCCAACCTGGAACCTGGATCTTTCGACAGAACAACACCCTTCAGTCCCCGATGAGTCCGCAAAATGTCCATTTTTTCGGCCCGCGGCACTTTAGGGGAAGGGAACTGAAAAAAGAGGAGACGAGACCAAGAGGGCCCGTTTTTTGTTCCTCCTTCCTACCTGTCGGGCCCCCAGGTGTGTCAGCCCAATCCCGGCACCCCTGTAGCGGGCTGGAAGATTGAGCCACCTGGGCGTATGGGGGTGAGTTGTTCCAGAGGGTCCGGGGTTTTGGAGAGGGAGGGGGAGGGGCCCCCCTGAAGTTCGGATTCATAGCCCTCTCGGCTCTCAGCCAGAGAAGAGTCTGGGAGGGCCCCTTTTCACACTTTGAGGGTGGCCGGGAGAGGATCTGGAATCGATTTTTCCCCGGGAAAAGGGGAAAGGGATATTTCCCCTGAAGTTTAGCGCTTTGTTTACATAAAGAAAAGTCCCAAAAGTAAAACTTTGTGTCCCTGGGGAGAAGTGGCTTGTTGAGCCCCGATAGGCTCCAAATCTCAGATTTATCGTTTTTTCCAGAAATTTTCATGATCCCGTTTTGGCTTCTCTTCGTTTTTGGGACTTGGCTGCTTGGGCGGGGGGCCTTTTTTGGACCCACTCGGGGACCCTTTTATGCCAGCGATGGTCAATCCCGGGTGGCTGGACCCTCTTGACAAAAGAGGTTGGAGATCACCTCTTGAAAGATTCCGAGAGACCCACCCGCCCAGGTTGCCCGCGGAGAATTTTCCCAGGTCTTCATGGTTCTGTTGCACCAATGGGGCCCCTTGGCCGAGCTTTTAGGGGGATTCAAGGGGCGTTGTCTGTCTCCAGATCATTTTTCTGGTTTCCCTTTCCCTATTTGGCTGAGGGCTTGCACACTTGCTGTAATTTCTGCAAGAGGCTTGGATAGGGATTCAGGCCGCCTGTAATCTGGACAAAATTTTTCTCGCAACTCCGTGGCAAGCCTTGTAATAATTGGGAATTTAGTATTTGGGCCCGCGAAAGGGGCGGGGGGAGATCTGCGTGCTCTGCTGCCTCCCGCTGCGCTAGTACTTTGTTCCCTTCACCTCCTATAATTTCATGTGGAGAAGACCAATTTTTTGGGGGCAAGAATTTGGGTCTCGGCCTCTCCCCCGATTTTTTGGGCGCTGCTGATATTTCTCCATCAGGGAAGACAGGATGGTGTGTTTTGGGGGGGGGGGGGCGCGCCCTTTTTACTCGGGGCTGTCTGGTATGGGGGCGGGATTTGTGGCCCTGTTCAAAACATGAGGGCCCCCTGTCCCTGTTTTTTTGCTGTTTTTTGCTGCACCGGCCACAAGTGCCCCGTCCCCCTTATAAACGTGGGGGGCCCCTGCAGCTGTACACCCTGTCTCAGGGGTGGCAAACATTCACCCTCTCCCCCCCATGTTCCCGACGATGCAGCCCCGTGCCCACTTACTGGGAACAACGAGCCGGTGGTCACAGCGGGTCCTCCCCCCACCGCTTGCGCCGCTGGTCTCCGGCTGTCTCTTGCAGGCATGCCTGGCAGGGGACGGCGCTTAACCGGGGGGCTCCGGGGCCCACAGATGCGTCCCGAGGTGCGGTGAGCCCCGGGTTCCCGGTCCGCGGCCCCTTGCGTCGAGGTCTTCTGGTCGTCGCTGGGAACGGGGAAGGGGGGGCGGATGGGCTTTGCGACGGTGTTAAAACAGCCTGTAGGGGCGGGCCCCCGCAGGGGGGGGCGCTGGATGCGGGAAGCCTGGGGGGCCCGCTTTAGCCGGTCTGTGCCGTTAAAACGGCAATTTTGTCGGGTTTAAACGCCGGGGGGCGGGGGACTGCTGTGCCTCCGCCTTATCGCTGGCGCCGGGAACCGGAACCCTTTTCCCAACTGTTTATTTTCTTTTTAAATTACAAAAAAAAATCAAATTTTTATCAAAGGTTTTCGCCCCAAAATTCACCTGTTCACTAAAGTGCGTTCTGCTATGTCAACCCATTGAAGGGGCTGCTATTTCCCGTGCATCCATTTGCTGATTGAGGATCATAAGCTAGAAAACAATATATGGTTTTGCACATCCCAAAAACTTTTTGGAAAAAAAATGAGCATAGGTGCACACTGTTGTGGCAGCAATATACATACACATCCAATACAGTACACCTATCAACTAAAGAAACATCAAAGGGGACATAGAATTATTGAAAAAACTTTCTGCTTTTAGGGGAACATGAAAATTTTTTTTTAGGTTCTTAGTTTACTTTTTGATCAAAACGCTTAAGCCCACCCCCGAATCAGCAAGGGGGCCTCAATAAGGTGGGGTTTCCCACACGGACGCTGTTTACCCTCCATATTCAGGGAGTGAAGGCTCCCCCCTACTAGGGACACGCACTGATTAAAAAAACCTTGAAGGGGGGTTGGGGTGCAAAAAAAACCAATGAGGAGGGAGCTGCTCCTCTACACAAGCAAAAAAACAAAAATTTGGTCGCACATCCAAAAATTTTTACCCCCCTTCACAGCTTTTTAAAACAATCATTACTTAGTAGCTGATTTTCCTTCACTCCCCCGAAGTATGAGGTCTAACAGGCCCAAAAAAAGGAAACATTAGTGTAGGTTTCCCACCCATTTTAGGTCTCTTGAGTTTCAGGGGGTGGCTTAAGCATTTGACAAAAAAGTAACTAAAACTCAAAAATGTTTTCATGTATCCCAATACAGAAAATGCTTTTTCAAAGATTCCTATGTGCCGTGGATAGTTTTTTATTGATAGTGGCTGCTGGGTTTGGGTTTTAGGTTTTATATTATCCCCCGATGGTAAACTAAAAAATGTCCTTTTCAGAATTACCACCACTTTTGCCCTGAAGCCCTTTTTGCAAAACCCGATAAAGACTCCTTTTGCCCAGAAACAAAAAGAGTATGTTGCAGGCCAAAAAAGCCACCACACGTAACTTCCTTTTAGAGCTTTGAGCTGCCGACATCGAAAGTTATAAGTGGTCATAATAATGTGACTTGACGGTGTATAGTTACACCTCATACATGTTCTATATATATCGTCACGTCCCTATTTTACCCGGATGCATATACTATGTATAGTAGCCGCATACTGAAACAGCTCTGCCTGTGCAGCTGCTTTCTCTAGGAACTTAGAACCATCTGGTTGTCTCGTCTCTTCCGCGTGTCCTTGTTCCCACTCTCTCTTTCACTCCATTGTTGTTCTGTTCCTTTGTTACAAGTTTCTGAGTGTGAATCGCAACGTTAGAGAATGAAAGAGGTTAACGCAACGTTAAAATACAGTATGAGACCGCAACTTTGTTTTACCTTTAAGGGGTTGTCTCACTACAGGGATTGCTGCTTTTTATGTTAAAGATCTTGCAAAAACAAGTCACTTTGCAATATATGTCCATTAACAGTGTCCTACCTATTCCTAGATATCCCCTCTTTTATGGGCTGCATCAGCTCCTAAGGTCGCTATAGCTAAAGACCTGTTCTCTCTCTCCTGATGCTGCACGCTGTCAAATGCTAGACTTGTTCTGTCTCCTGATAGGCGCAGTGTGGTACACTATAGCTACAGACTTGTTCTGTCTCTCCTGATAGGCTGCCAACGCTGGTCACTATAGCTACAGACTTGTTCTGTCTCTCCTAATAGGCTGCCAGTGCTGGCTGCTATAGCTACAGACCTGGTGTCCTCAGCTTTTGTCACTGCAGGTCAGTACTAGCCAGTAAACACACCTCTGAATTCATAAATGAAACTGATAAAACAGGACTGAGTTAAGATGAATCGATGTAGTGAGACAACCCCTTTAAGAAGTATTTCAATCACTGATTAGCCTTTAAGGGGTTTTGCTATCATCATTGATGACATACTTGTCATGGGTGCTCCTACGACCTTAACGTTGAGCTGCGGGCGCACTCGAACCAGCTCGGCACACTCGTGCTACTATCCAGTACTCACCTCTCCCAGCTCCTGCTTCCCTCGGCTTGATGGTGGGCACGTCCCCACTCCCTTTGCCGGGTGAAAACCTATATCTCCTGCCTACTTCCTGCACTCCCTGCTGGAGCTACAGTGTCCAGTGCCTTAGAGAAAGCATTCCATTAGTGTTCAGAGCCGTCTTAACAGCATTATGGGCCCCCGGGCATAACACTGCAGTGGGCCCTGCCCAAATACATGATATCCCACTAGGCCATGCACAGTCAAATTATCACGCCACTGACTGTAGGTCTGGAGACTGGCAGGCTACAGCCTACAAGACTAATTTGCAGGCAGGGAGCCTTTGGCTCCCTTCTCCACCATGGTTTTTAACTGTTTGCACATCCTAAAAACATACAAACAGTAAAATAAGCAAAGCCAACCAAGGGATTCAGGGTATGTTTCTTGTATCCCTGGGACATATATACACCACTTGGGGCCCCAATACTTGTGGGGCCCTTGGGCAACTGCCTAGTGTGCCCAATGGAAAAGATGGCCCTGTTAGTGTTCCTGTCTTGCCGTGTAGCTCGACCCTTGTCTCTGTCCTTTGTTTACGTTTGTCTGCTACCTGCCCTGACCTTACTGCCTGTCCTCAACAACAAGCTTGCCTGATGATTAAGTACCACGCTGCACCCCGGCTGCCGCCGCAAGCAAGTCGTGTCAGGGCTAGAGACCTGGTAGTCTCCCGCTGCAGCAAGTCACGTCAGGGGTAGCGACCTAGTAGTCTCCCGGTGCAGCAAGTCCCGTCAGGGGTAGCGACCTAGTAGTCTCCCGCTGCAGCAAGTCACGTCTGGGGTAGCGACCTAGTAGTCTCCCGGTGCAGCAAGTCACGTCAGGGGTAGAGACCGGGTTTTACGAATCTTAAAAACCGGGGCTCCCCCAGCAAGCCCCGGGAAAGGGGTAGGTTTTCCCCTCAGAAGTTTTTCCCGGTCCCCCAAAGCAATTTCACGCCCAGGGGTAGAGCCCCTGGTAGTTCCGCCACGAAGTCACGTCAGGGGTAGAAAACCTAGTAGTCCCCCGCTGTAAAAATGGGGGTTTTGAAAAGTCCACTACCCCCCAGTAGTGGCCCCAAAAAAATATTTGGATGAAGTGGGTATTTTGCCTGTTTAAACAGGGGGAAAGTTTTGGGGGGGACCAAGGGACAGGAAGGGAAAAGGGGGATTTGGGAAAGGCCGGGGGGGAAATGTAGAGAAGAGGAGTGGGGGAGGCTGAGAGTGTGTTCCCCTGCTCTTTTAAAAGGGGTTTGGGGGGAGGGGTATACACATCAGACTAGAAGGGTTTCCCAAAGGTGCCTTCAAGTGCCCTAAAGAAGGGGCTGCTTTTTGGTTTTTCAGAAAACCCCATTGTGGGAGAGGGAGTCTCCCCCTGCAGGCTTCCCAAAAAAGGGAAGAGGACCACAAAGAGATTGAAAGATTTTAATTCACAAACCTGTTAAATTTAATACTCTTGGAACTGTTTGTATTCACTCTTTACCCAGAAAATTTAAATTTAAAAAAAGTATCCTGGGGTTTTGTCGCCTTTCCTTTAATTTGGCTAGTGGACGGGAAAGGATATTTGATTGGGGGGGACTGAAGGGGTTTATTCCGCCCGCCAGCTTCCCCTAAAAGCCCCAATGGGCGTTTTTATGACCCACTTACCCAAGTTTAGGGTAAACAATTTTTTTCCCGGGGTTTGGGAAAGGAAAGATAAAAAGGGGCTCCCCGGGGGTTTTTTTGTAAAATCGCCCACATTTAAAGCAGAATTGGCATGAGAAACCCTTGAAGGGAACCCCGGAAAAACGTTATGCTGCACTTTTTTAAAAGTAAAAGGGAAGTTTTGAGCAGATCCTAAGTACCCTTTAGGGTTGTGTATGGAGAGGGTCTCGTCAGCAGCGTTTTAAAAGGAAGAGTTTTCTTCCCCCCGTTGTCAGAAAGGGGACGGGACACTACCCCAGTATGCAAAGGCCCCCTACAGGGGCTTATGACTGTTTGCAAAGAAGAAGAAACTGGCCTAAGCCTTGGGCCAAAATACAGGGGTGCGGGTTTGCGGGGATAAATTTTCTGCTAGGTTTGAGAAGTCAGTAAACTACGGGGACCTTGGGGGACCCGGGTTAAAACTGGACCCCCCCTTTGCCCCTTCCACCGGGTGTTAAAGGAAAGAAAACCGTTGGAGAAGGGGGAAGGATGGTGGGGGGCGCCCGCTTTTAGGCCAAAAGCTGGGGTTTAGCACCAGTTCCAAGAAAATTTAAAACTGGAGCTAAGAATGAATTCCCTGGGGGAAGCGTTGAGAGAATTTAAAAAGGGACTTTGGCAAATCAAGGGTAGTAGATGCATCCCCAAAGGCCCCCAGGGGGCCGCAACGGGGAGATTCACCCAAAGAACAGGAGCCTACAGAATAAAGAGATAAAAAGACGAGGGGAGTTGGGGAGTGTGAAAAATTTAAGGCCCCCTAAGGAAGAACTGTCCCACAGGGTAGAGACTCTAAAGGGGGGTTTTTAAATTTTGGGCCCCCGCCTGCGGTTGTGGGGGCGAACCGCAGGAGGAAAATGTTTGAGTATGCCTAGGCGGGAAAGGTTTAAAGGATTTAAATTTTGGGGAGGAGCCCCGGGTTTAACCCAAAGCCGGTTTTTAATGGGGGGGGAAATTTTACCGGCCTGGTGGATACGGGTCGCAAATCCCCCACCCTCGCTAGGGGGCTTTTGAGAAAACCCTTTCCAAACCCGCCATTTTTTTAAAGCAGGCCCCTGGGGTGAGCCCTAAAACCGCTAATAACCTTCCTTTTTCAGATTGTAGGGGTCATCCCAAGGGCTGACATTGGGCTCTGGGGACACCTGGGGAAAGGAAAGGGGGGGTGGTGGGGGTTTAAGAACCCCCTATGGATTCACAATTTTCCCAGTGATTTGGGTATAAATTTGGACTAAAAGCCATTGACGGACTTTTGGGCCCCAATGAGCGGGGCGAATTTACGGGAAAAGCGGGAACCGGGTTCCTCGACCACCCCATCAGGCTTTAAAAGCGGGTTTTTTAACAGTCCCGGGTTAAAAGGCAGAGCTGGAAGGGGTAAAGGGGGCCACGGGCAGTATTAGGGTACCATTCCCCAACCCAAAAAAGTGTCCCCAGGCAAGGCAGGGGTTTGCTGTTTCCCCCTGCCTGTAGGTACAGATGGGAAAAGGCCTACAGGGTTATTACGTGATGGTGGGCCCGGGCCCCTTTTAAAGGGATGGGAAAGGGGTACCCAGTGGGAGGGCACTCTGTGTGGGTTGCCAGGGCCGGGATGGTTGGGTCATGAATGTAAATGATCATGCATGACACTCCCTTCTCGAGAACAAAATTGGCAGAGGTAAAACCCGGGGGTACAAGAGGTACAGCCCCTGGGAAAACCCCCGATTGGGAGTAGAGGGGGGACGGGGAGGGAAGCGGGAATAGACCCTGTCCCAGGGGAGGGAAAGGGGGGCACCCTTCCCCTCAGTTGAGAGTGTATGAACGCAGTGTGCCCAAAAGGGGACCAAGTTGCGGTAAAAAAGGAAAAAGGGGAATTTTGCCTTTTGGGTTTTGGAGGCCCATAGGGGGGGCTTTCTCCCTTTCTTGAGGTGACTTGGGGCCCTCACGCGACCTTGGGCCCGGGACCCCGGAAAGGGGATGTAACCCGGTTTCGGGGGGTTTTCCGACAAAATTCCTCCGCCCTTTATAAGGAGGTAAAAGAACATTTAAAACCCAAAATTGCAGGAGAAAACCCGGTGTTCACCCCCAGTAAGAGCCCCTGGGCCTCTCCGTGTTTTTGTAAAAAAGAAGGAGGGGGACTCCCCGGGTTCTGTGCGATTATAGGGTCTTAACCTTGCACGGTGGGGGAGGCTTCCCCAATTACCCCGCATTGAAGTTTCGTTTGGGGCCCCTTAGGACGGGGTTTGTTTTTTCCCACCCGGATTACCCAGGGGTTTAAACCTGGCAGGTCCCAATTGCGAGAAGGGCCCCGGGAGAAGACGGCTTTTTTTTACCCCTATGGGACTTTTTGGTTTCAAAGCATGCCTTTTGGGATTGAATAATGCCCCCCCACATTTCAGGGTTGATGGAACTGTTTTTTGGGGGGGTTTTAAATTTAAACAAATGTCTGCTCATTTTTTTTTGGCCGCCCAATCTTAAAATTCTCCCCCACCTTGCGGAACAACCCCTAGAACCCCTGGATCGGGGCTAGCAGGGTTTTGAGGCGCAGGGGTTTAAAGTTAAAACCCCTTTAAAAATTGTAATTGTTCAGGGAAACAGTATGAGTCCCTAGGACATGTAGTTCTTAAAGATGGGGTACAGCCCATGGGACTCCAAAGTTTGGGCAGTGCACCCAGTGGCCCTCCCTCACACAGCCAATAAACCCTGAGATTTTTCCCTGGATGGGTAGGGGTATCCCGCCCGGTTCATAAAAAGGACTTTCCCAAAAGATTCCCGCCCCGTTATAGGGTTTCTCCAGGGGGGGCCCCGGAGGGGGCCCAAAGGGTTTTTAGAACACTTCCTTGGAATAAGGTTGCTGAAGGGGCCCTTTCCCCTAGAACTAAAGAGACTTTAACTAGTGCCCCAATCTTAGTTTAAACCAAATTCAGTTGCCCTTTTTTTAAAAATGACGGGATTTCTCAAAGGTTGGGAGCTGCCCTTCCCCCAAATTTAAAATAAGGGGGAAAAAGGCCCCCAAGAGGGGTTTCATGCGTTTTGCCATTTGGACTTTAAAGAGATGGGGAGAGGAATCCGGGATAATTACTTTTCCCTTCAAACTGGAGTTTTTGGGCGGGGGGTTTTGGGGGCCGTAACAAAAAGGGTTTTGCGGACTTTTTGGGACAGGGCGCACATTTTTAGGGCTGGTGACCGACAAAAACCCCCCCGGGTTTAAAATCTGGTTTACAGCAAGTTGGGGGCGGTTTGGGGGGGAGAAACCCCCGGGTATGTCCAGGGAGAAGAAAACACTAATGGGGGTGCACTGCCCCATAAACCCCTTTGGAAAAGCCCCACCCGGCGGTCCCCCGAGAAAAAAGGGAGGAAAATTGAGACTCCAAACCCTTCGGGTGGAAAAAAGGGTTTTGCCCCAGGGGGTCAGCGCAGTTTTCGGAACAAGATATGGGGGGGGAATGGAGGCCCCAGTCGGGGAAACTGGAGAAAGTCGACGGGGGAGTGCCCCCCGGGATACAAAGGGGTTAAGAGGTTGGTTTCCCACGGAAAATTCAATGCCCCACACCAGGGGAAAGGGAAATTTTCCCGGGTCGCGGGAAAGGGAAGAAGCTGTGGCGGCAAAAAGGAACGATTGATGGTCCGAGGAAGGGGTACTCTACCGGCAAGTGCAAAAAACCCTCGGAAATTGACACTGTCTGGCAAGTGGTGGTACCCTTTCCAAGGGTAGAGGGGCCAAATTTTCCAGGGGTGCCGGAAAAAAAAAGGGGCCATTTTGGCCCTGATTTAAGGGCCTTTGAGTGGCCCACAAGGTACTATTTTCCCCCCTCACATGGGAAAACTGGAAAAGAATGTATGGGAACAGATCTAGAAAATTGGGGGGGTTAAACAAGGCCCTGGAAAAGCAGGCGGGAGTGAAAGGGGTATTCAGTCATTTTATTCCCCCTTTAAGTGGGAAAGTTTGGGCTTCCCCTTTCTGTGGAGGGGAAACCTAAAGGGGGTTCAAATAATCTGTTGGTTAAAAATCGCCACCCCTTCCCCCCAAAAATTTTCCCGGTGGGGAAATTTCCCCCCCGGGGGCCAAACAGCGGGGGACCGGGCCCCCTTGGCCTTGTGGAAGAATTTCTTTCTAATTTTACGGGGTGCCCCCAAACGCTACATTCCGATCAGGGGGCTGCTTTGGGGTAAGGTGATCGGGAAAAACTGTGTGTTTACCAAACCCGGAAGAACGGACCCACTCCCTAACCCCCCCAAAAAGGGAATTTGGGGTTTTCGAGCGGGATGAACAGGGAAACCCTTTCTGCAAAATTTTTACGGGACCTTAGGGAAAGGGCAAAAGGGGGGAGGTGGCCGGGCTTTGAAGGTGAGCTGGTGTGGGTCTATTAAAAATAAAAATACACTCCCCCAAGGGGATATTAACTTTCATGTGATGTTCGGAAGAAATGGAAAAATTGGGCCCCTTCAGCCCTTAGGTTTAACCCCCAGTGAGGGGGAAGGAAAAACCCAAATGGATTTCCCCAAAAAATTGGATGGGAGATCCCTCGGAAAGGGGCAAGGGGAAAATTTTTTTGAACCCCGGTTGCGCCCCGGGGTGACTCCCCGCCCCAAATTGGGGGGTGAATCAGAGATTTGGGGAGAGCTTCCTTTGCACGTGGAGAAAAAAGAGTAATGGGGAAGGAAAAAAAGTCGGCCCGGGGGAAAAGGGAAAAAATTTTGTTGGCGATGGGAACCCCTGGCCCACGAAGTGATTTCCCCCAAAACCCCAAAACCCAATTTTACCCCCTCTTTTAAGTAAGGGCCCGGGGGAAGGGGGGAAAAGGGCCGACCCGAAAGTTGATCGGCCCGTTGAGACCATGTAATTTTGTAGCCAAACCCGCCCGCCCCCAAAGAGAGTGCCCCCCGGGCTTTTCGAGTGCCCCAGATATTGACCCAGGAAATGGTGGGTTCCCACCCCAAAGGATAACCACCACCGTTGGGTCAAGGGGCCCCAAATGTGCCTCCTGCCCGACCCCCGAGGTTTCACCGGGGGCCTGAGCCACACAGTTTTCGGCACTCCAACGTTCCAACTTTGGCCCGAAAGCCAAAGGGGTTATGGAAAAAATTGTGGTGAAAAAAAATCAGGTTAACCCGGGGCGGGGAAAAAACCCCTTTAAACCCCCCCGGGGGCGAGGTTTTTAAAAAAGGGGGTGTAGTAAATCCCCTCACCCCGTAAAATGGCGGGCCGAATATTTGAGATGAGTTTTTGGTAGTTGCCTGGGTTAAAGGGGGAAATTTTTTTGGGGGACCAGGGGGGCAGGAAAAAGGAAAGGGGGGGAAATTGGGAGCCAGAGAGGACTGTAGAGAAGGAGTGAGGGGTTTAGAGTGTGTTCCCCGCTCTGGAAGAGGGGTTTTGGGGGAGCTGGTTTCTTCACATCAGACTAGAAGGGGGTTTTCCAGTTGCCCTACGTGTCCTAAAAGAAGATTTTGGTTGGTCTCAGAACAGGGATTTTTGGGAGAGGGGGTCTTCCCCCCCGTGAGGCTTGCCCCCGAAGAGAAACACCCAAGGGGGATTTAAAGACTTAATCACAAACCTGTTGAATTAAAAACCTCTTGAGAAAAAGGGTTTTTATTCACTCTTTTTTCAGTAAAGTTAAATAGAAAAATTTTCCTGCCGGGGGGTTTGTAGCCGTTCTTTACACCGCCACGCAAGTCAAGTCAGGGGTAGAGCCCAGTTGTCTCCCGCTGCAGGGAAGTCCGTCAGGGGTAGGAAACCCGGTAGTCCCCCCGCCACAGCCCGAAAATCATGGTAAAAGAACCCGGTAGTCTCCCCCCACAAAAAAAGTCAAGTCAGGGGTAGGGGACCTGGTAGTCCCCCCGCCGCAAAACAAATTTTACGACAGGGGTAGAGACCTGGTAGTTTTTCCCCCCCCCAGCAAGTCAATCGGGGGAGAGACCCTTTGTTTTTTCTCCCGCCCGCAGCAAGTCAGGGCACCAGGCCCGGTAAAGCGACCTGGTGGGTCTCCCCCCACAGAAAATCACCCGGGGAGGTTAAGGAAATCCCTGGGGGAAAATCTTTTCCCCCCCAGGGAAGTAACGGGCAGGGGGAGGAACCTTTTTTTGTCTCCCGCTGCAGCAAGTCACGTCAGGGGTAGAGACCTGGTAGTCTCCCGCCACAGAAAGTCACGTCAGGGGTAGAGACCTGGTAGTCTCCCGCTGCAGCAAGTCACGTCAGGGGTAGAGACCTGGTAGTCTCCCGCCACAGCAAGTCACGTCAGGGGTAGAGACCTAGTAGTCTCCCGCTGCAGCAAGTCACGTCAGGGGTAGCAACCTGGTAGTCTCCCGCCACAGCAGGTCTAACCTGTCCAACCTGCCTTGTGGCGGGCTTTGAAAAAAAAACGGGGGGCGACTTAGACTCTTCCCACTGTCGTGGTTCACACCACCGCTTGCAGTGGTCCAGAGGATACACATCCTGACTTGGTTCTCCTTAGCCCCTTCCCAACATTGGAGGTATGCATACGTCCTGGCGATCGTGCGGTCTCACAGGCGAGCCGCGCACGATTGCTTCATGGAACCAGCGGTAAATTACCGCTGGCCTCATGCTGCATCACCCCCGGCCGGAGTGAGCTCCGGCCGCAGGTGATTAACGCTTCATTATCGCGACATCGTGGTTGCAATAATGAAGCCACAGGCAGGAGGAGTGAGCTCCTGCCGCCTGCACTCGGCGCAGCAAGCAGCGGAGATGCCGCTCGCTGGTCTCTTACCCGACTCCCCGGATGCTTTCTGAAAGAATCCGGGCCGTCTGGTGACGTCACCATGCCCGCAATGCATTGTGGGTAGGTGATCGGCAGTTACCATGGCGACCAGTACACAGCAGCAATGCTGTGTACAGGTCTACCATTATAACAGCAATCTGACCATTGCTGTTACAAATCCCCACTGGGGAAAGTGAAAAAATGTGAAAAAGTTAAAAAAAAGTTAAAAGTAAAACACAAACACAAAAAATAAAATAAAAAACACGTACACCGCCCTTTTCCCCTTTACAAACGCCAATCGCCCCAAGAAAGATCAAAAATAAATAAAGTCCCCATATTTGGTATCGCCGCTTGCGTAACGACCCACCCTATAAATCTGTCATGTTAATTAACCCGTACGCTGAACGCCATAAAAACAAAAACAAAAAACAGTCACAGAATTGCGATTTTTGTTCATCCTGCAGCACATAAAATGGAATAAAAAGCGATCAAAAACTCATATAAACGGCAAAGTTGTACCAATTAAAACGTCAGTTCATCCCGCAAAAAAAACATCCTTAACGTCTCTGTATACGGAAAAATAAAAAAGTTATAGCTCTCAAGAGATAGCGATGCATAAATATTGTTTTACACAATAAAACACTTTTTTTTTTTAAAGTGCTTCAAAAAAAAAAACATATAAATTGGGTATCGCCATAATCGTATCGACCCAGAGAGTAAAGCTAACTGGTTATGGATACTGCATGGTGAGCGCTGTTAAAAATAAAAATAAAAAACACTACTAGGATTGCATTATTTTCTTCACCCTGCCTTCCAAAAAACAGATATAAAACTGATCAAAAAGTCTTGTCCCCCCAAAAATGATACCAATAAAAACATCAACTCATCCCGCAAAAAACAAGCCCCTAAACAGCTCATACACAGAAAAATAAAAAAGTTATGGCTCTCAGACTATGGCGATGCAAAAAACTTGTTTTCCTTTTTGAATAAAAGTGTTTTTATTGTGTAAAAGCAGTAAAACATTAAAAAAATATACAAATTTGGTATCGCTGTAATCGTATCGTCCAGCTGAGTAATACAAGCATGTCATTTATACTTTACGGTGAACGCTGAAAAAAATAAATAAAAACATTTACCAGGAATGCTGTATTTTGTTCAAAATGCCTCACAAAAAACTTTATAAAAGTGATCAAAGCGTCATATGCACCCCATAATGGTACTAATAAAAACCAACTCATCCCGCAAAAAACAAGCCCATAATCAGCTCCGTATACAGAAAACTGAAAAAGTTATGGCTATCAGCATAGGACAACATAAAAACGCAATTTTTTATAGACCCATTTTTATTGTGTAAAAGTAATAAAACATAAAAAAACTATATAATATTTATATCATTGCAATTGTACCAACTCCCATAGTAAAGTTATCACATCATTTACACTGCACGGCAAACGCTGTAAAATTGAAACTCAAAAAACAATGGTGGAACTGTTTGCCAATAAATGTTCAGCTTCTGCCTACATTGGTTCAGATTGCTCAGGTGTGCGGATGCACGGAAAGCCGGGAATTCCTCCGGCACACTATGAATTGAGAGAATCAAACAAACCAGCATCCGCATATAGTAGGTGTCGGCTACCAAATAGTTAGAAAGGCACTTTTGTGAATAGTTAAAATTTCATATCTTTAATGTAGACATCTTAAAAACTTACATGCAAGAATGCAGCTATGATTGTCCACGACATATAGGTCACAACCACCGTAGACGGGATGGCATTAGATCATTCCTGTAATAGTGCAGACCGACGCGTTTCGATATTTAGATATCTTAGTCTTGGTCTGATTTATGTTTCCACTTAAGGACCTTTTATATTAGACCGGACGTTACGTAATGCAACCTCCGACTGAACTGAGCTTGTTAACCCAGTATCTCCCGTTGTATATATCAAACAGAAATATGTGCACAATATTTAAAAACAATAGCATAAAGACTGTAAAAACTGACTCGGCATGGAAAAGAAGCGTATTCCGGCAGAGTGATTGGAATACATGAAGGATATTAGTAAAAAAACTAGATTGATTAGGGGAATAAATAGCTATATATAGGTATAGGTATAATATCAATATAAAAAATAATATATTATTAATATATATACATATATATATATATATATAATATAATATATATTATATATATATACTATATATATATATATATATATAAGATTATGTAAAAACTTTATCAATAATGATATAGGATATCATATTTAATGTTAAGACCCCGGGGTTGTCTTGTTTGCAATGTGAAGATCCATTTAGCTTCACTCCTTAATAGTTTATCCCGCACATTACCTCCTCTCTCGGAGGAAAAAATTCTCTGGATACCCATCACATGAAAAGAGCTGGTATCTCCTAAGTGTGCTTCTATGAAATGTCTGGATAATGCCGACATATCTGGTCTCCAAGTGTCCTTTTTTGCATCTGATAGATGACGTCTGATGCGAACCTTTAGATGAGTGGTTGTGCATCCAACATATTGTAGTAGACAAATGTCACACCAGATTAAATACACTACATTCCTAGAGTTACAATTGATGTATTGGTGTACATTGTAATTCTTCCCGGTAACATAAGATGTAAACTTATTGCTGACCTCCATGTAATGGCATGTTGCACAGATAGTATGTCCGGATTTATATGAACCTTTGTGTTGAAGCCATGTTTTGGCTGTCTGTTCTGAACTAGTATATAAGCTTGGAGAGATGATAGATCCCAAATTGCTAGCCTTTTTTTGGAACAAACCTTACCCCTCTATCAATTTCCCTTAGTTGTGGATATGCTTTTAACATAGGAAGATGTTTTTTGATAATTCCAACTATATTTTCAAACTGTGGGGAATATGTAGTACTAAATGTAGTTCCCTTAAATGTTAGGCCTTCTCTGTTTTTGTAGTGTTGTTGAGTATTATTTATTAATCTTTGTCTTGGTATCTGTTCAACTTTTTTAGTACTTCGTTGTAATATGTTGTCTGAGTAGCCCCGTTGTCTTAAAGGGGTTTTGCCACCATGTAATGTTGACGTGGGAACCTCCAAAGGGTTTTTTAATCACTTTTCTAAATATAGTGATTAAAAAAAGTGAAAACTATGAGAGCACAGCATTTCTCATCTCAACCCCCCTTGGTTACCCAAAAAGTTTTCCCCCTTTCCGCCCGGGGGGGGGGGGGGGGGGGGGGGGGGGTAAATTTTTTATAGTTTTTTAAGGCTAAAAAAAAGACAATCGTCCCTTATTCAGCCTGTTGTGCTAAGGTGGATCCAGAGGAAGGGAAAAACCCCCAATGAGGAAAGCCAATTGCCTCATTTTTGGGAAAAATTCTTCCTGATCCAATTTGGGAATCAGAAAAAATCCCTGGATCAATACCCCCCTCCGAACCTAGTCATATAACTTGTATATTTTTACGCTCCAGAAATCATCCAAACCCTTTTGAAAATCGGTTTTTTGAATTCCCATGACAAGTCCCTTGGAAAAGGTTTTTCCCCAAACTCACTGCTCACATAAAGAATCCTTCTAGTTTATGTAGAAAATTTCGTTCCTCAAGACTAAAGGATGCCCCCTTGTTCTAGATACAGCCGGGTTAAATAAAAATTGGGGGAGCTCTAAATTTGGACCTTTGATGTATTTAAACATAATTTTCCCCCGAAAACCTTCTTTTTCTAAACTAAATAACCCTAATCTTTCTGATCTTTCTGTGTACTGTATCCCCAGTCCTTTATTATTTTTGTTGCCCCCCTTTGTACCCTTTTAAGCTCTACAATGTCTTTCCTGTGCACGGTGCCCAAAAATTTTCACAATATTTCCCGTGGGTCTAACCAAGGACTTGTATAATGGGGAATATGTTTTCATCATGTCATCTTGCCCCTTTTTTAAAGCCCCCATGATCCATTGCTTTGGGTGCTGCTGCCCGACACTGGCGCTACTTAAGTTTACTTCCACCAGGGTCCCAAGTCCTTCTCCATGTCACTTTTACCAGTGTTTTTCCATTTAACATGTAACAGTAATGGATTTCTTCCCCATGTGCAAAACCTTGCATTTATCGTGTTAAACCCATTCCCATTTCCCTGGCCGGGCCTAAAAATTACCCAGATCCCTTTGTAATAACTATAATCCTCATTGTGTTGATTATTTTACGAGTTAGTTGTCTGCAAAGATCGAATTCTACTGTGTATTCCCCTTTTAAGATCATTAATGAAATAGTTTTCTTTTTTTATACAGAATAACACTGTAGGTTATTAGATCCGCTTTATCTGGGGAAAAAGCTTTCATTGCTGTTTAGAATAGGTGTTCTCTTTTGTATACAGAATCACAAGTTATAGTTTATTATTTGAGTGAACATGTCACAGGATCCCCTATGCAGGCTTTGTCTCGGGCCCTGTGTGTGTCTTTTGGGGCAGCTTTTGTCTCTTGCTGCATGTTTTGTTTACATTACATTAGCTTCTTACAGAAAATTTTTTCCCTCCTGACAGTCCCGCTATAAAGGTTTTTTTCCCTTTGCTGTTTTGAATCCACTGTTGAACTTTTTAAAATTATTTCACTTAATTTTTTGAGACACCCCCTTTTGGGTTTTTCCCACTCCCCCCCCCCCCTCTCCCTTTTCCACGCACCCCCCCATGACCCCAGCGTAAATTTGTTTACACCCTTGCTCTCATACGAACGAGGTCTTTACTTTTTCGGGGTGGCAAATCCCCTTTTTTTTACAGATTACATTTTTCTGTGTATAAAAAATTTTCTTTCTCTTCCTAAAAATTTCTTTTAGTTCGAAATGGGGCCTCCCAGAAGGTATTTTTGTCAAAAAACGTTTTTCGGGTGACCAAATTGGGCTGAAAATGGATTTTAATGAGGAGGGGTTTTAAAAAATTTTGGGGCCAAAACTTTACTAGTGTTTTTTCAGAAACGCCCTGAAATTTCACATCTAAGAAATTCACTTTACTGTTTTTTGTGGAATTGGGAATTGAGGTTCATAGGGTTTTCATTGATGTTTTTGTAAAATTCTAAGGCCACACCCTAAAGGGGCCCCCCCATATCAGGGGGAATCGTCAATATATCTTCCGACCACCGATATGGGGCAAAGACTTGTTACAGAAAACAGATACGTTTTTCCCACATTGCCTGAAAAATTTACCCCCAATAGGGGGAGAATTTGGGCCCCCATTGAGCTTTTTTTAAAATGAAGGAAAAAAAATTTTTGTTGAAGAAAAAAAATTTAATGTGTTAAAAGGAATTCACTACCAAACAAGATATTCTTTTACTTGGATCATAAGGACTGTACTTCTCAAGAAACTTTCTTAGTGAAAATCAACGATAGATCGGGGGGCAGGATGGATACAACTTTTACATCACGGTGAGCCATATATAGTTTTTTTGCCATTGAACTTGTTCCATGATACCAAAACTTGCTGGATCACCAAAGAAACCGGGGTTTAATGTGAAAAGGGGTTGTAATAAATTTCTACCCATCCCCCAGTTTTTCGCTAAAGGGAACCTATCCCATCACTATGGGTCTATGGAGGGGGGAATACTCTTTGTGTACCTTCGGAGGAATTACGATAGGATTTTGGGGAATTCTACATACAATTTTTCTGCCATACAATGTTATGGCCCCCATAATACCCCTCCATCAGAATTTTTTAAAAGAGTCTTAAAAAGGTTTGGTAAGGTTCTCCATTAAACAGCGATAGGTATCCAGACGCTTAACATCCCGATTTAGTTTCTCAAGAGGCCAAGTCAAGAACTACACCCCCCCCCAAAACCACTTTTAACAAAATTTGACTTATCCCCCTGGGGGTTTAAAAAAGGGCCATGGACTCCGGGTTTTTTTAAATTTCTATTTTTTTCTCTTGCCCTGTAAAGCTGATGCTAATTTAGTCAGATCTTGTTCTATTAATTAAAAGAGTCCAATATGTCTGGACGGGAATTGACGGGATAAAATTGGGGGTTGGAAGTCACAAATTTGTTTGGATCAGAAAATTTTATGTCCCCTTCTGCCCTTAGACTTTCCAGGTCTGGTGGCTTAAGTTCTTGAAAATCAAGAGACTCTTCTCCTCATATATTTAGTATAACTAGTATTTGCCTTTAAAATTTTTTAACTGTGTTACATTATCCAGAAAAAAATTATTTTTAATAGTTAGAGATCTAGCAAACCGATTGATATCAATATCAATAACAGTGTCAAATACATTGAAGGTATTTGAGGTCAAAGTTCAAACCCGGTGACGACGAGGCTATTTTCCATTGGGAAAAAACTAAGCAATTGTTTATTAATTTGGCGTATTGGTGATGTAATTTTCGGAAAATACAACCAAAAACACCCCGAAATAAGCCCGGGGAAAATAAAATCCGCTTGGAGGACCACAGGTCCCAGCAAGACCCGTGCGTGCTGGCCTTGCTGTATATACTAAAAAGAAAAAAAAGGTGAAAGAAGCAAAAAAATATCTTACATTTTTGATTAAAAAAGGGGCAAAAATTTAACATCAGTACAACATCAGCAATCTTTTTTTTAAAAGTAAAATTTTACAATTTTTCCCTTATTTTTTAAAACCTTTTCAGCTATATTTCTTTTTTTTTCTGATCTTATATATATTTGCTTTTTTTTGAAATGATCAACTTTTTCAATACATTGAAATCATTTTTATACAACTTTGAGATTTATCTTTATTCATTCATTAATTTTATAGACAACTCTTTTTTATTCTTGTACTGTTGTAACAGTCGACCTAGAGCACATTTTGCCCCATTCCATTATGTTCTAGCTTCACTTCGCCTCCTTCGGCTCAGGTAGACCACATTGAACTAGGTCTGCCTGTCGGAGCTGTAATGCGCCTCACTTTGCCGACCGGCATTCATACATGCGTCGGTGTTTTCGAATGAGCCACGTCCCGCCCCAGAACGCCCACAGCGCGCCCACTGCACGCCCCTTCATGTTAGGCGCATTCCAAAGTGGCGAAGGTTGCGCCTAACATCGCATTTGAGCGTCCGACAGCGGAGTCGGCACAGTGAGGCGCAGTATACGCCTGAAAACAAGCGGAAAGCCCGATCATACATGTTGCCCTAAATATATAAGGTATACACACAACCATAATAACCTGTAGAATTCATCCAGCAGGTTATTTAGTGTGAAATGTGAATGGTGTAAAAAAAAAAAACACAACATAAATAAATAATAAAATGTAACAAAATTGGCAGTAAATTATTTGTAAATTTGTTAATCTATGCTCCCCATAAAACAAGTCCTCATACAACTGAGTCACTTAAAAAAAAGTTACAGCTGTTGAAACACAAGGCGGCAAAAGCTACAAAGTTTTGCTGGTCATTGAGAACTTTTAAGGCCTGGGGCTTAAGGGGCTAAGTAGAAGTAGATGACAAATCTACTTTTACAGGTCAGGTACCAAGGGATGTTAGGGTATGTTCACACGATGTGTTTCGGGAGCTCGCCCTGATCAGCGTGTACTCCCGCAGGGCGGGGGGAGGCGGTAGCTCACCGGCCCCATAGACATGCATTACTCGCGGCGCATAATCGCTGCAATTAAATGACATGTCACTTATCTCCCCGTGCGTACAATACGATCGTTTTGAACGTGCGGGGGGACGAAGCATAATCCATAGTTCTCTATGAGAGCTATGCATTACCATAATTGTGGGGTGCATTTTGCTGCGTATTAAGCGCAATATGCAGAAAATATGTGGCAAAATACACCCCAAAATAAGCCGTGTGAACATACCCCTAAAAGATTTGTTTGCTGTATTGAAAACAAATGTATCCACTTGACATAGGCTAGATCCATACAGCAATATGATAAAACTATCCAAAATTCGACAGCATTTTCATGTTGCTGGACCGTACCGCCAGGGGCGTCGCCAGGCAGATTCATTCGGGACACGAGCCCCGAATGAATCTGCCTGTGCCCCGAATCTCGGCGGCTCCAGGCTGCGTCTCTGCTTCTGCTCCTGTCCTGCCTGCGCGGCAATAACTCCGGAGCAGTGAGCGTAGAGTGCAGCATTCCCCCCTCCCGTCTGTCTCCTCCCCCGCCGGGAAGTGTAAAAGCTCAGACTTCTTAACTCCCTCCTCCCCATCATCATGTCTCCAGCTCCCCCCTCCCGGCTGTCTCCCTCCCAGACACCTCGCTGTGTGTCCACCAGTCAGCGAGGTCTATGAAGCTGCTGGGTTCCTCTGGGTCCCGACTCAGCACCTCTGATAAAGGTACAGGGACTCTATGGGTCAGTGACAGGGTCAGGATGGCTGACCACATGCTCTGTTATATAACAACATTGTGTGGTCAGCGATCCTGTGCCCCCAGGCCATGAAGCAGTCTATAGAACTTATGAGTAGTGCTGCATGGCCTGGGGGCACAGGATGGCTGACCACATAAAGTTGTTATGTTACAGCATGCAGCCAATCCTAATCACAGATTGGGACCCTGAAGTTAACCCTTTAGGCTATGTTCACACGGCTTATTTGCAGGGCGTAATTACGTCTCGCAATTACGCCGTGTGGACGGGGGCGGGTCGGCACCTCGCCGGCCCATAGACATTCATTACCAACGCCGCTGGTAATTCACATGTCACTTATCTCCCTGCTCGGGGAGAGGAGACGTAATCCATAGTTCTCTATGAGAACTGTGGATTACCGTAATGACTGGGACGTATTCCAGCCGTAATTTGCGCACTCTAAAAAGAAGGAAAAAAACATAAAGTGTACAAAAAAAAGTAAAAAAAATTGTTGTGCATACATTACATAAAAAAGTACAAATATTCGGTATCTACATGACCGTAATAACCTTTAGAATTAATCTAGCAGGTTATTTGGGATAAAATGTGAATGGTGTAAAAAATAATAAAAAAAAAAAGCTAAAAAACACTTTTTCTGTTCATGCTGAAATTGTTTTTTTTTAAAAGAATTATGCGGCAGTTAACATGTAAACTCAAACTACTCCCCCAAAAATACAAGTTATACCGCATAATACAGGTCCTCAAACAGCTGCGTCATTGATTTTAGGGGTTAAGCATAATGGGCTCCATTCATCAAAATGGTATAAAAGTCTGTTTTTGTTGCCAATAGCAACCAATCCGAACTCATAGCAGCCAATCAGCTTTACCGTAATTGTGACACGCATTTCGGCTGTATTCAAGTGCAAATCGCCGCAAAATGCACCCCGCAATTACACCGTGTGAACATACCCTTAGACAATTTTGATAAATGTTGGTTAGGGGGCCCAGTGAACAGCTCTGCCCAAAGGCCCATGATGCTGTAAAGACGGCCCTGGCGGGCGGCGCCCGCCGATCTCTCTGACTGCACGGCTGTTTCACATCGGCCGCGCAGTCAGAGTCGGGGAGGAGGCAGGATGGATCATTCCCGTCCTGTCTTCCCACCGGGATGTACGGCGCTTGGTAAGCGCTGTACATACACATCGGCGTCGCAGGGGGCGTGACGCGCCGCTTTCATCACCCCCCCCCCCCTGCGACGCTGGGATCCTCTAAGCCGGCAGCTCTGCGGAGCTCAGGAGGTCCCGGGCCCCGTGAGACGTTGTAAGTAGCGTGATAACATCACTCTGCTTACACCGTTTTCAAGCTACAGGACCTGGATGAGCGGACCGGGCAGAGTAAGTAGGTTTTTTAGTTTTATTTTTATTAGGTAAGGGGGCATATCACTGGCTACAGGGGGGGATATCACTGGCTACAGGGGGCATATCACTGGCTAAAGGGGGGCATATCACTGGCTACAGAAGGGCATATTATGTAGCTATGGGGGCATATTACTGGCTAAGGGGGCAGTAACCTGGCTACAGGGGCTAATAACCTGACTACAAGGAGCATATTACGGGCTACAGGGGGCATATTACTGCCTAAAGGGGGCAGTAACCTAGCTACAGAGGGCAGTAACCTGGCTAGAGGGGCTAATAACCTGGCTAGAGGGAGCAGCAACCTGGCTAGAGGGGGCAGCAACCTGGCTAGAGGGGGAAAATATTTACCTATAAGCGGGTAATTATTACCATTTGGGGCACTATAGATGGGGATTTTGTATAGAGATAGGAAATTGTAGAAAAATGCTGATAAAATGAGGAGTCTAAGATGTTTGTTTTGTAAATTTTTCAGTGAAGAGCCGTGGACGGTAGAAGTCGTCATGGCGTCTGGGATAGATGGAGAAGAAGAAGAGAAAGAGAACAACTCTTCAGAGGCGTCTCCTGTAAGTCACTAAATGTAACTGCAGTGTAATCACTTATATTTCTCCTGAGCCTACATACAAAGGTTTTTCTCTGTAAAAATACATCCGCAGTTCACAATGAGACGCAAAAAATTCCGTGTGCACCCAGCCCTACTCAGAAAAACTTAAGGGCCCGAGCCCCGGATGTTTTGGGACCCTAGCAACGCCCCTGCGTACTGCCGTTCTTTTTTTGCGCAAAAAGCGACAGTTGGATTTCGGATTCCCAGCGGCCCGGTACATTGGGGCTGCGGGAATCCGACATCGGTCCCGCAGAATATAGAACATGTTCTATGTTCCACTAGATGGTATTTGGATTAGGAAAACCTCAATAAAAAATCCGTGCTGTTTAGACCACACAGCACAGTAAGGCAATGTTCACACGGCTCAAAGCCGACGTAATTGCGGGACGGATTTTGCCCCGCAATTACGCCGGCAGCCGTGCAGGGGGGGCCGGGCAGGGGGTCGGCAGCTCGCCGGCCCCATAGACACTTATTGTTCACGGCGCGTACACGCCGTAAAGAATGTGCATGTCACTTTCTCCCCCCGCGGCGGATTCGGCGAGCGGGGAGGAGCGACGGAATCCACTGTTCTCTATGAGAACTGTGGATTACCATAATGACTGGGATGGATTCCAGCCGTATTGCAGCGCAAATAGGGCGCGCAGTACGGCTGAAATCAGTCCCAGAATAAGCCGTGTGAACATACACTTTTAGATACGTGTTTGGATCCGTCTGTCAGACCCTAAACGGACCCAAACACGTATCGGATAAATAGCAGTGTGATTTCCATTGCTTTTAATATGAAACGTGCATCGGCGTTCAAACGAGTAATCACTGATGCGTGTCCCATTGCGTCTTTTGGATCCGTCTTTGGGATCTGTTCCAAGAATTTACATGTCAATTCTTGGTCCGAAAGACGCAGCAGACGCCCTATAATAAACTATAGGGTGCGATCCTGCTGCAGCCAAACACGGATCCAAACGCGCAGCTGCATGTTGGATACGTGTTGGATCTGTTTAGGATCCGATTGACGCTGCGTTTTCAGATCCAACACGGATCCAAAATCAGATCCAAACACGCCATGTGAACGGCCCCCTACAGTCGGTTTTTCAGCGGATTCAGTATTTTGAAAAAACCACCAAAATTCTGTGCTGTGTATATCTAGCCATATACTCTCATAGCATAGACAGTTCGGATGTTTTCACACAGTGCGTTTGCGGTGCATTTTTTTTTGCATAAATGTACAGCATTAAACTACACGGACCTCTACGGAAAACCCGTGCAACAGTCGCCGCCGCACGGGTTTTCCGCCCAGCGGTTTCTTAGACCGCAGGCGGTCCGAAAACCATTGATCATGTTCATTCTTCCGCCCGGTTTTCGGACGGAATATGAACATGTCAATAGGAGGGGGGAGGGCTTTTTTCAGCTAATCGCGGAGAAAAGTCGCCCCCCTGCGGCCGTGTGCACGGCACGAAAACAGTGCAAATACCGGTCGGGTAAACCAACTGGTATTTCTCCTGTGCCATGAGGATGCAACTTTTAAAATGGACCTCTATGGAAAATCCGTGCAGTGGTCCCCACTGCATGGATTTTCCGCTGGGCGTTTTTTTTATCGACTTCCGGCCGCCTGAAAAACATTGACCGTGTTCATTCTTTCTCCAGGTTTTCGGGCGAAATATGAACAAGTCTATGCGAAGGTGGAGGGCTTTTCTCCGCAAAACAGCAGAGAAAAGCCGTCCCCCAGCGGCCGTGTGCACGGCCCCAAAACAGTGCAAATACCGGTCTTCCATCGCCACCATGTTTCTTGTTTTACAAGTAGTAAAGCCGCCATAGTTGTACACCATATTGCACTGTTTATACAATACAAAAGGGTGTACACATGATCGCACCCCATAGTGGAGAAATACCCTAGGGGGACTCAATGTTAAAATAAAAAAATAAAAAAACTAAATAAAAATAAATATATATATATATATATATATATACACAAATAAAAAAGTTACATATATTTGGTATCGCCGCGTCCAAAAAAAGTCTGATCTAATTAAATAGAACATCATATATCCCGTACCCTGAACACTGTAGAAGAAAAAAAATTCCAAATACCAAAATTGCGTTTTTTTTGGTCACTTCACGTCCCCTAAAAATTGGAATAAAAGTGATCAAAAAAGTCGCATCTACTGTATCTCAAAATGGTACCAATAAAAACTCCACTTCAGCCAACAAAAAAATGTACCTTCACTTAGGTCCATAGGGCGAAGGACAAAAAAGTTATTGTTTGCAGAAAATGGCGCCGTGAAAAAAATGTAAAAAATAGAAAATGTTTGGATTTTTTTTTTTCAGTATCAAAACATGATGAAAATCCTACATGTTTGGTATTGCCAGATTCGTATCAACCTGTAGAATACAGAGAACAGATCATTTATGCAGAAGTTTGAACACCATAACAAAACTCCCACAAACATGGCGCAAGCACGTTTTTTTTCATATGTTGCCCCACTTAGAATTTTTTTGTGGTTCCCCAGTATATTCTATGGTAATATGAATAACACCATTAAAAAGTACATCTTGTCCCGCAAAATAAAAGCCTCCATATGTCTATGTGCTGTAGATGGAAAAATAAAAAAGTTATGGCTCTGGGAAAGCAAGAAGGAGAAAAATGAACATAGAAAACAAAAAATAGACCCCTGTGTTAAGGAGTTAAACTGCATATTCATGGTGACAGGTTCCCTTTAAATGCCCTATGATATGGAGTTCAGCCATTGCAAGGTATCTGAGCTGTATTCCATGTAGGAGGAATGCCGCTTTATAAAGCAATGGGGTATATGTTGACACCTGCAAGTTGTTAGCTATGATATACCTACCAAACACACTCTCTGTAGTATGCAGTGTACCTAGTAGCTGGAGCCTTCACTTCCTGGAGTGTGGAGGTCTGAACAGGCCCCAAGAGAGGTAACATTAGTGTAGGTACCCACCTGTATTGAGGTCCCCTTGCTGATTGGGAGGTGGGCTTAAAGGGGTTGTATCATTTCATTGAATGGTCTTCAGAATAAGGGGACAGTGAATACAAGCAACTTTGCAATTGGATGTCATTAGCAAAGCTGTCTTATCACAGGATCCCTTATCTTCTGTTTCTGTTTACACTGATCTCCAGTCCTGGTCGGATCCCTCCCCCTTGCATTTCACTAGCTGAGAGCTCATTTACATTCTGTTCGCCCCCTCCCGCTCCCCCGGTCGGCTGTATTCACGGAGCTTGCATTCCTGCCTCTCACTCAAAGTAAGGGACCGGCACATTTTCACTCTGCACAGACAGAAGAAACAGAATAACACTGCAGGGCTTCTACAATCAGAAAACAGCACAATTGTGCGACTGTGCCTAAACATAGAAGGAGCATTAGGGGCTGAGAGCATTTCACTCTGCACAGCTCTGGAGGAGTTTATACAAGACTGGATTCAATTGTAACATGAATGCAAGCCTGTGGTATGTAAACAGCTCTTACAAAATACGACTGCATAGGGAGAGACACAGTGACATGTGGAGGGGGGGAGCACACGGAGCCAGCAGGAACAGTGAAGGGGGGATGATGTCATACCTTTGGTTAAGAAACACCCAGCTGGGAGGGGAAGAAATGCTCCTGGATTTGAGCTGAGAAGCTGGAGAGTACAATGGAACAGCCAAACTGATGAAGCGATACATCCCCTTTAAGCAGTTTTGATCAAAAATATGAACTAAGAACCTCAAAAAAAATTTCATGTGTCCTGAGTAGCAGAAATGCTTTTCCAAAAATTCCTATGTGCCTTTTGATAGTTCTTCTAGTGTTAATAGTGTGCTGCTGATATTGGATTGTCCAGTACTCCAGCATCTTTAGGACATGTCCCCACGGCAGTGAGTAAATAGCGGTGGGATTATCTGACCGGTATTTGCTCTGTTTTGGGGCCGTGCACACGGCCGCAGGGGGCGCCTTTTCTCTGCTGTTCATATTCTGCCCAAAAACCAGTCGGGAGAATGAACATGTTCAATCTTTTTGAGAATGTCGGCGGTCTAAAAAACCATCCGGCGGAAAATCCGTGCAGCGGTCCCCACTATTCCATAGAGGTCCATTCTTGGTGTTGATAGTCGGTTTACAGACGGTTTTCGAACACCGTCTGTAAAACCATCCAAAATCCCTTGCCGTGGGGACAAGCTCTTAGGGGTTGTAATAAGATACCACTCTAGGGGCACTGATGCATCACTGGGTCATTTATAAAATTTTTGAGGGCTGATGCAGGAAAAAGTATTTCCATTTTTTTTATTTTTATAGTGTTTGCCGGTCATACAAATTACCTGGTACATTAATTTTTCAGATTTTTATGGTTGTGGCAAAAATTTGTTCATATAGTAGTTCACATCTTATACTTTTTATCATATTTTTTACAATCACGTTTACTGTAAGCTAATAGAATATCCTTTGTGTCATTATCATGCCGGCTGTTGCTGGGGAAACTGTGGCCTAACAAAAGGCTGGATGGAAGGACCTTTGTCGATTACGGACGTCCACAGCCTCTAATTACACGACTGTGAAGCCCACTGAGCAAATCAAAGAGCCTAGACCCCTTCTTATTTTACTGCAGTCAGTGTTGACCATAGCAATTCAAAGGACGACTGGCTTGACAGGTGTCTCCCATCACCTCCCTATTAACCTGTGTTAGAAGGCACGAGGTGCCGTCCTGGATGGCAGATACGTGTCACCGTGGTTCCTGATCTCGGTGAAATAAAGCCTGCTAGTGTGGTCAGTATTGCTAGGGTACTGACGTTTGGTTTATTCCTAGTAGTATGACTGCTAAATAGCGGTCGATCCGGGCCAGGCTTTTATTGGAGCAGTCCAAAGAGTAGGGTGGGTGGACTGCTCCCAGGTATCCGGCCCAGGTTTTGGCCAGGCCTACTTAAGGCAGGAAGTCTGGAGAATCAGGGGAAGGTGTGTGCTCAGTCAGTGAGTTTGGTCTGACTGAGAGGAAGGTGGAAAGGCTGGGCTCCTGCCTGCAATCTACCGTGTGCCAATTTCCCCAAGCTGGGTGAGGACGGAACCCAGGGATTCTATGAACTGTGAGTGATACACATGAACTGTGTTTGTTTCCATTTCAAGGCTGAAGTTAAGCCGTGTTGTTTTGTTTTACATATATGAACTGTGGCTAAATAAAAGCCAAAAGTGCTCCACGTGTGCCGAGGACATTGTTATTTCTATTACCACTGAGTTGAATCCCCACAAGTGGTGGAGGATGCGGGCACAGATCCGCTGTGTATGTCCTGGGTTAAAGCAGCAAAGAGCCAAGCTACGACTGCTAATATGGAGGAGCTGATTAAGCACCTGGTTCAGGCGAACCTCCAGCAACAGCAAGCCACAGCGCAGCAGCAGAAAGCTCATGGGGAAGCCATGCAGGCGCAGAGACAGGCCACGGAACAGCAGCAGAGGGCTCATACTGAAGCCCTGCAAGCGCAGCAAGCTACGAACCAGCTGCTGATGCAGCAGATGGCCATGTTAACGGATGCCGTGCGGCCCCGGGAAACTCCAGCTCCGCCGTCACATGATGCAGGACATCGGGCCAGGAGGACCGTCAGGGAAGCCCTCCAGAAGATGACTCCGGAAGATGACATCGAGGCGTTCCTCACCGTGTTTGAACGAGTCGCCGACCGGGAGGCACTACCACCGGAGCAATGGGCTGAAGTGCTGGCCCCGTATCTGACTGGGGAGTCCCAAAAGGCCTATTACGACCTCGCCTTACAGGACGCTAAGGAATATTCTAAGTTAAAAGCAGAGATCCTGGCGCGTCTGGGGGTGACATTGGCGGTCCGGGCCCAGAGGGTACACCACTGGGCGTACAGTAGGTCCAAGCCTCCTAGGTCACAACTATTTGACTTGTTGCATCTGGTCCAAAAATGGCTGCAGCCCGAGATATGCTCCCCAGCGCAAATGGTGGAGCGGGTGGTTATGGACCGTTTTATGCACTCGCTGCCGCATTCTGTACAGTGCTGGGTTGCACAGGGTGACCCCCAAACGGCAGATGATCTGGTAGAGAGGTTCCATGCTATGGAGAGATCCCTGGGGGCACCAGGGGACCCGAAATCCCCATACTGGGAGAGCCGGAGAGACTGGGAAATCAAGAAGCCAGGGGCCAAGACTCCCCGGGAGGGTCATGCCAAGGCCAGGAGAGGCCCAGACCCAGTGCCCAAGGAGATGCCCCGTAGTATTATATGCTGGAGATGTCGGGGCCCCGGCCCATATAGCCACCCAGTGCCCTCTCACGTCGGAACCAATGGACTGCTCTGCGACCCACCGCAGTTCTTTCTGTGCGCAAATGGCGTGCAGCGCCGGGTCTAACAATGGGGAGGAACCCCAAATGTGTCAAATCATAGTGAATGGCATTATGGTCTCTGGACTGTTGGACTCAGGGAGTGTGGTCACCCTGATCTCAGCCTCGCTCCCACATGTGTTGGTCCCTGGGAAGAAAGTGGGGGTCACATGTATCCACGGGGACACCGGTTTACCCAGTGGCTCAGGTTAACCTGGAGACAGGGTGGGGTACTATATCTCACCATGCTGGGGTTTGCGAGAACTATTACATGATGTGATTGTGGGTCGGGACTGCCCTTTATTCTGGGACATGTGGCAGAAATCTGTTCGGCCAGGTCACCCAGGGGGTCTGGACCAGGCCACTGGGGGGAACCTAAGATCCCAGAGTTTCCTTTCTCGGTCATGGTGGGGGACAATGAGGAAGGGGACTCCTCAGAAGAAACTGTTCCTGATTTGGGGGTATCCAGGCAAAATTTTGGTACCGCCCACCTCCAGGACGTGACCCTAAAAGGGGTTAGTGAAAATGTGACGGTCCTCTATTGGGTCCCCCAGGGGTCGGGAGCAGAGGAGCGGTTCCCACACTTTGCCCTAAATCACAACCTATTATACCGGGTGACCAAAATTAGGTACGAGGGGGTGGAGCAGTTGTTAGTTCCTGGTCCCTATAGGCGTTATGGTTTTGGATATGGCCCACTCCCATGTGTTGGGGGGCCATTTAGGGGCCGATACAACGCTCGAGAGGGTACTACGAAGGTTCTATTGGCCCGGGTGCTACCGAGAAATCAAGGATTTCTGCCTATCTTGTCCCACCTGCCAGGTCACCTCCCCGGTAGCCCATTTCCGGAGCCCTCTGGTGCCGTTGCCAATCATAGAGGTCCCCTTTGATAGGATAGGGATGGATCTGGTAGGGCCGTTAGTGAAGTCAGCAAGGGGCCATCAGTATATATTAGTCATTGTTGATTATGCTACCCGTTACCCTGAAGCCATTCCTCTACGGAACCCCTCCTCCCGAAACATTGCAAGGGAGCTGCTCTACGTCTTCTCCCGAACAGGAATTCCTAAGGAGATCTTGACGGATCAGGGAACTCCGTTCATGTCAAAGGTAAAGAGGGAGCTGTGCAGAGTGTTAAAGGTTACACAACTGCGCACTTCAGTCTACCATCCTCAGACGGACGGTCTCGTTGAGCGCTTCAACAAGACCCTGAAGGCCATGCTGAGGAAAGTGGTAGAGAAGGATGGGCGAGATTGGGACTGCCTATTACCCTATTTGCTATTCTCAATCCGAGAGGTACCCCAATCCTCCACAGGGTTTTCACCTTTTGAGCTTCTGTATGGTCGGCATCCTAGGGGTCTCTTAGATGTGGCCAAGGAAACTTGGGAGAGTGAGGTCACGCCCCATAAGAGCGTAGTGGAGCATGTGGCCCACATGCAGGAAAGGATGTCCAAAGTGATGCCAATTGTCAAAGAGCATCTCCTCCAGGCGCAAGAGGCCCAGGCAAGGGTCTATAATAGGTCCGCCAGGATCAGGCATTTTAACCCAGGTGATCGGGTACTAGTATTAGTACCCACCGTTGAGAGCAAGTTCCTCGCTAAGTGGCAGGGTCCCTACGAAATAGTGGAAAAGGTGGGGGGGGGGTCAATTATAGGGTTCACCAACCATGGAATAGTAAACCCTTCCAAATGTACTATGTCAACCTGATAAAACCCTGGAAGGAGAGAGACTCGCATGAGGGGCCTTGCCTGGTGACCAAATCGGTGACCGACATAGAAGCGGTAAAAATCTCAGAGACCTTATCCCCCTCCCAAAAGCAACAATGTAGAGAACTATTGCAGAGGAATCAAGACCTCTTCACAGAAACGCCCGGTTGTACTAGGGTGATAGAGCATGAGATCCTCACAGACCCCCAGGTAAGAATAAACCTAAAGCCCTATAGGATTCCTGAGGCCCACCGGGAGGTCATATCTAAAGAAGTACAAAAAAATGCTAGACCTCGGGGTGATTGAGAGGTCCAAGAGTGGGTGGTCCAGTCCCATCGTGTTAGTGCCAAAACCAAATGGGGAGTGGAGGTTCTGCAACGACTATCGCAGACTCAACGACGTGTCCACAGTAGATGCTTACCCTATGCCCCGGGTAGATGAGTTAATCGAGCAATTAGGGCCGGCGAGGTATATTAGCACCTTTGACCTCACGAAGGGCTACTGGCAGATCCCCCTGTCCAAAGATGCTAAGGAAAAGACGGCTTTCTCTACTCCAGATGGGTCGTTCCAATATGTCCGCATGCCTTTTGGGTTGCAGGGGGCCCCAGCCACATTTCAGAGAGCCATGGACCAAGTCCTTCGTCCCCATAGGAAGTTTACAGCTGCCTACTTAGATGACATTGTCATCTTTAGTCATAACTGGGAAAGTCATCTCGTAAAAGTCCAGGCCGTACTCGACTCCCTACAGGAAGCCGGCTTTACAATAAACCCAAGTAAATGTGCATTGGGGATGGAGGAAACTAGGTACCTGGGGTACATAGTGGGTCATGGGGAGATTAAACCCCAACTTAACAAAGTCGAAGCGATTCAAAAGTGGCCCCGTCCCCTCACCAAGAAGCAGGTCAGGGCCTTTTTGGGAATCGTAGGCTACTACAGACGGTTTATCCTGAAGTTTGCGGAAATGCCGTGCCACTGACTGACTTGACTAAGGGCGCCAAGTCAGCCATGATTAAGTGGTCCCCAGAGGCAGAGAAAGCCTTCCAGGAGCTTAAACAGGCCTTGTGTAGGAACCCAGTGCTGGTAGCCCCAGACTTCTCCTGTGAATTTGTGGTACAGACCGATGCCTCTGACGTAGGTCTGGGGGCCGTGATGTCCCAGGTGATGAACGGGGAAGAGCACCCTGTGGTCTACCTAAGTAGAAAACTGAGCCTTGCAGAGAGAAATTACGCCATCATTGAAAAGGAATGTCTGGCCATAAAGTGGGCGTTAGACTCCCTCAGGTACTACCTGTTAGGGAGAAAATTCAGGCTAGTGTCTGACCATGCTCCACTCATGTGGATGCGGGAGAAAAAGGGGAATAATGCTCGAGTTACCCGCTGGTTCCTTGCCCTGCAGGATTTTTCGTTCACAGTAGAGCATAGGCCGGGCAAGCTGCAGGGGAATGCAGATGCCCTCTCAAGAATGCACAGTCTGGTGGCTGAAGGTGCCCAAAACCCCGGTTTTGGGCAGAGAGCGGGGGGTATGTAAGAAGGCACAAGGTGCCGTCCTGGATGGCAGATACGTGTCACCGAGGTTCCTGATCTCGGTGAAATAAAGCCTGCTAGTGTTGTCAGTATTGCTAGGGTACTGACGTTTGGTTTATTCCTAGTAGTATGACTGCTAAATAGCGGTCGATCCGGGCCAGGCTTTTATTGGAGCAGTTCAAAGAGTAGGGTGGGTGGACTGCTCCCAGGTATCCGGCCCAGGTTTTGGCCAGGCCTACTTAAAGGGGTTGTCTCGCTACAAATAATATCTTTCAATTTGTAGGGAACACAAAATAAAGACATTTTACATATATATTGCATTGTTCCTCTTTTTTCCCTATAGAGATTCAAGTGTATTTATTACCTCCATGGCTATTTCAGTTCCCTCAGTAAAGGACCTGTAAACAAATCTCCTGGGGCTGTTTGTTCAATGAGATAACAGAGAGTGAGTCATCACACAGGGTCAGCAGTTGTCAGTCAGTGTCCTGTGCTGCCAGACAGTAAAAAGCTTGATTTATCTCAAGTAAACAGCTCTGTAATTAGGGCTTTTGTTTTGGGGATCAGATAAGAAGTCCTTCAAGTAGTTTGAGAAGCTAATCTAATCTAATTAGCATCTGAAAGCACAATGTAGCTGTACAAGCATGGAGCTTATGCAAATTAGTTTGAACCAGGAAGTGACAGAGAATTTCTTTCATGCATTCTTTGAAACCCTGTGGGGAGACAACTCCTTTAAGGCAGGAAGTCTGGAGAATCAGGGGAAGGTGTGTGCTCAGTCAGTGAGTTTGGTCTGACTGAGAGGAAGGTGGAAAGGCTGGGCTCCTGCCTGCAATCTACCGTGTGCCAATTTCCCCAAGCTGGGTGAGGACGGAACCCAGGGATTCTATGAACTGTGAGTGATACACATGAACTGTGTTTGTTTCCATTTCAAGGCTGAAGTTAAGCCGTGTTGTTTTGTTTTACATATATGAACTGTGGCTAAATAAAAGCCAAAAGTGCTCCACGTGTGCCGAGGACATTGTTATTTCTATTACCACTGAGTTGAATCCCCTCACCTGTCATTAGATGGCCGTCCTGCTTCTAGGCAACATAGGACACCCATGCTGAAGTCGGTGGCCGAGAATAGGTCTCTTAAAGGGATTGTCTAGGATCAGAAAAAAATAAAAGCATAGCTACTTAGAAGCGTAACTTCAAGCTCTTGGGCCCTGGTGCAAAAAGTTAAATGGGGGCTCCCAGCTACCATGTGCCATTTACAATGCTGGTGTTTTCTTCTATGGTGAAAGGACTTTTGGGTCCCCTAAGGCTGCAGGGCCCAGTAATGACTGCTACTGCTGCACCCCCTATAGCTACAGTACTTTCTTCCAGAAGCAGCAGCACTAGTTTTGTTTCAAAACGTCCCAGTTTGGTTTGACACTAGTTCAAGCAAACCAGTCCTGAACCCCATTGGTTCTCAAACCCTATCTCTAATGCTGATTGTAACCATAAGGGTAAGTTCATACGGCTTATTTGGATGCTGATTTTTCAGTGCTCAAAACAGCATCAAATCCTCGCCTGAAACATTCTTCTTCAGAAGAGGTTTTAGATATGTTTTTGATGTGTTTATGGATGTGGTTTTCAACGCTGTTTTGACCCAAGCAAATTAATAGCCAGGGCAAAACTGCGGCAAAAACATGCCAAGACACGAGTCTAAAGACACGCCAAGGTTTTGGACGCGGTTTTAAAGCTTTCCATTAGTTCCTTCAGCGCTGAAATAGTTAATGTTAAACTTGACCCCTTTTTTTCCTAATTTTAGATGACCTCATCAATGAAAAGGCGTATCGGGGAGGGATTTATTCATTTTTAAAGTTGGACATTCCCTCATTTGAAAACGATTAGCTGGCTGCTGATGGCTCTTCGATAAGATCAATAAAAATGTTCTCATTTAAAGTATCTCACAAAAGTAAGTACACCCCTCACATTTTTGTAAATATTATATTATGTCTTTTCATGGGACAACACTGAAGATATGATATTTTGATACGGTGTAAAGTAGTCAGTGTGCAGCTTGTACAACAATGGAAATTTGGTGTGTCCTCAAAATAACTCAACACTCAGCCATCAATGTATGGCAACAAAAGTGAGTACACCCCTAAGTGAAAATGGACAAATTGTACCCAACTTGCCATTTCCCCTCCATGATGTCATGTGACTCGTTAGTGTTACAAGGTCTCATTAGTGAATGGGGAGCAGTTGTGTTAAATATGATGTTATCACTCTCATACTCTCTCATACTGGTCACTGATAGTTCAACATGGCTCCTCATGGCAAAGAACTGTCTGAGGATCCATTGTGTCAGTGTCAGATCTTCAGTGTTGTCCCATGAAGAGATACAATTCCATATTTACAAAACATTGAGGGGTGCACTCACTTTTGTGAGATACTGTATTTGCTTTTGACAATGTTCACTGTTTGCCCTTTTTGCCTTGTCCTGCTCCCTTGCTTTACACTGCAGCTTTACTTTCTCATACTGGTTGCTAAATACACCAAACACAGAATGATTATAAACTAAACCAATAGATAAAAGGTATCAAACCTGCAACAAATCATACGTGGAGGGATCCTGGAGATATGATAGGAATAGCTGGGGCCACACAATAGGAACAGCCCATATAAGCAAAGTCATCAATTCCAACCCCAATGCGTTTCTTTATCTGCAGAACGAGTGCACATTCCCCATTCCCTTTCCTGCATACAACACAAAGAAACTGCACTTAATGTCCTATTAACTCTTGTATGATCAGTGAGATGTTGCAATTTATTAACTTACAATATGGGTTTCCCTCCAGAATTGAGTAGATTATTGCAGTGTAAATCATGCCTGACGTTCATTCATCACGTTTATGATCATTCAGGGAAATATGTTATTTAACTGCTACCGCTTAAAGCCGTCACGGTAAACATGCGAACTGCAGGAAGATACAGGACGGGTGGGTAACGGCGTAAATAATAAAGGAAGTCTAATATTATCAATTATTCATCCGCGCTGTGATACAAAATCACAAGGAAGGAAATCTAGTGCGCGTCTGCCCCTATTGTCTGCTGCTCCATCCTGACATCTCAATACTGCACCGTGCCATCCGCTGCAATGAAAGCATGGCGAGTGTTTCCGATTATCAGTTATTGCCTGCGTATGAGCCCTCAGTCTACTGACCTTGTAAAGACCTTGGCTTATCCTATGATAAGAATTAGGTACAATACCCCTACCACCTCCGACCACCACCATCAGCCCTGTTCTGTTCAATTGAAATGTATGTCACTTCCCAAATATGGTGCGTATGGCAATCAATGGTCCACAATGGCGCAGAAATGGTCCACAATGGCGCCTTTAAATGCCAAATTTCATGTGCATAATATTAGCCTAGAATGCGTCTGATTTTTAACGCCGCTCTACTGTGGGTCATAAATCAGGCACATTCTGGCGCCTGTACGACATTTCTGGCTCAGGTAAACCAATTTGAAAGTGCTCTACCTGTTCCAGCTGTAATGCGCCTAGAAATGCTGCAGCAAAGCTATAAATCTATAGCTACATATGGTTCTAGTGTGCCCTGCCTCCCCAACGCCCCCCAAAATCAGGCACATTACAAAGTGCTATGTAATGTGCCTGATAATGGTGTGTGGGTCACTTAAAAATGTAGCGAACGGAGCTGCGTCTGATATCGGGCTGAAAAGACGCGCAGCCCCTTTCATACATGCCGCCCAAAATAGTTAAATGCAGCATCGCAAAAGTTATGATGGGTCCATGCACATGGCAGTGTCATATGCGTCTGATATCAGTGCACACTGCATGGATGTTATCAATGCTGACTAAGATGATCCTGTAAGTGCTACACAGTGTCCCAAAAGTGTCATCCAAAGTGCCCATATTAGTGTCATCCACAGCGCACGTATTATTGTATCCACAGTGCCCTTATTAGTGTCATCCACAGTGCCTGTATTATTGTATTCACAGTGCCCTTATTAGTGTCATCCACAGTGCCGGTATTATTGTATTCACAGTGCCCATATTGGTGTCATCCACAGTGCCTGTATTAGTGTCATCCACAGTGCCCATATTAGTGTCATCCACAGTACCCATATTAGTGTCATCCACAGTGCACGTATTGGTGTCATCCACAGTGTCCGTATCAGTGTAGTACACAATGCCCATATTAGTGTCATCCACAATGCCCTTACTAATATTATCCACAGTGCCTGTGCTAGTGTCATCCACAGTGCCCGTATTAGTCTCATCCACAGTGCCCGTATTAGTCTCATCCACAATGTCTTTACTAATATTATCTACAGTTACTGTATTAGTGTTGTCCACAGTGCCCATATTGGTGTCATCCACAGTGCCCATATTAGTGTCATCCACAATGCCCTTACTAATATTATCCACAGTTACTATATTAGTGTTGTCCACAGTGCCCATATTGGTGTCATCCACAGTGCCCGTATTAGTCTCATCCACAATGTCCTTACTAATATTATCCACAGTTACTGTATTAGTGTCGTCCACAGTGCCCGTATTAGTGTCATCCACAGTGCCGTATTAGTGTCATCCACAATGTTGATATTAGTGTCATCCACAGCACCCTTACTAATCTTACCCACAGTGCCCATAATAGTATCACCCACAGTGCCCGTATTAGTATTATCCACAGTGTCCTTACTAATGTTATCCACAGTGCCCATATTAGTATCACCCACAGTGCCCGTATTATTGTCATTCACAGTGCCCATATTAGTGTCATTCACTGTGCCTGTATTAGTGTTATCCACAGTGCCCGTATTAGTGTCATCCACAGTGCCCGTATTAGTGTCATCAACAGTGCCCGTATTAGTGTCATCCACAGTGCCCGTATTAGTGTCATCCACAGTGCCCGTATTAGTGTCATCCACAGTGCCGTTATTAGTGTCATCCACAGTGCCCTTTTTTAGTGTGCTCTAGCTGCTATATTAGCTTCCATAGAGCTGCAGTAGTGCCCCACTGTACCCTTATGCTTCGTTTTCATACAGAAAGAAAAGGAGTTTTCTTTTTCTGGCAGCTTCAACAGAAAAAAAATTGTGTCATGTTCAATTATGGAAACATAAGGAGACATTGCTTCTATGGCAGAATACACACACAGCCCATAGAGCCCATATGGCTCTGTGCCAGTGTGCATGCTCTTGGTTTTATAGCAACAGTCTGGAGCCGAACAAAGACCCCCAGTGCCGAGCACCTGTGAGAACGCCTGTTACAGGGGCTGATTTCTGAATAAATAGTTCATGCAAAATGTAACAATTTATAATTGCAATGATTACAGAACTAATCCTGTATTCAGATATTGCTGATATAACTCAATATGGAGCCACTTGTGTTCTTTTGATTCCCTGAGAACGTCCAGCTCATGTGTCCTTTGCTGGTGGTCGCACATGCTCAGTAGCCCTGTCTGGATCCTTTTGTAGATGAGCAGCTGAGTGATTCCTGCTGTAAAAAACATAAAAGATTGAGGACAGTAAAAAGCACAGGGTCCATCTAGTCAGTTCTGGTGAAGTTTTAACTGCGCTCCAATTATGTGCCTTTACTACTTGCAAGCTTCTTTCACTTATCTAAACTGTTTGGAAAGTGAGTAATCAATCAGTGTGTTTGTATCCACAAGACTTCACACACAGTAACTGATTACTTACTTGAAACATGTTTCCGAACAATTAAGACAACTGAAAAAAGCTTGCTGGTAATAAAGGCAGTTTAATTGGAGCGCAGCTAAAACTGCACCAAAACTGCGCTGTGTGAAAGCAGCCTTAGGGTAGATACATATTAATCCCAAATAGTATTATTAACCCCTTATGGACCTGTCATTTTTTTTTTGTAGACACGTTCGTTTTTCCCTCCTTGCCTTCCCAGAGCCATAGCTTATTTATTTTTCCACCTACATAGACACATGAGGGCTTTTATTTTGCGAGATAAGATGTGTTATTCACTATACTATAGAATATACTGGGAAACCGCAAAAAAATTCCAAGTGGGACTAATTGTGAAAAAAAAACATTTTCGCCATGTTTGCGGGGGTTTTGCTTTTACGGCGTTCAATCTTCGGTCAATACAATGTGTTGTCTGTATCCTACAGGTTGGTACGCATCCGGAAATACCAAACATGTAGGGTTTCCGTTATGTTTTGGTACCGTAAAAAAGTTCCAAACCTTTTCTATTTTTGAAATTTGCGCCGCGGCGCCATTTTGTGCGACCAATAACTTTTTTGTACTAACACCTACGGACGTCAGTGAGGGGGCATTTTTTGCGGGCCGAAATGTACTTTTTATCGCTAGCAGTTTGGAATGCATGCAACTTTTTTGATCACTTTTATTCCATTTTTTAAGTGACGTAAAATGACCCAAAAACGCAATTTTTGAATTTTTTTTCTTCTCCGGTGTTCAGCGCACGGGATAAATGATGTCATATTTTTATAGATCGGACTTTTTCAGACGCAGTGATACCAAATATGTGTAATTTTTTTATTATTTTATTGGTTTTTTTTGTAAAATGGGGAAAGGGGGTGATTTGAACTTTTAATATTTTTTTTTTGTACTGTAAACTTTATTTATTTTTTTTTACTTTAACATTGAGGCCACCTATGGTGCTTGACCACTAGGTGGCGCGATCGTTAATATAGCCTAATGCATTGCATAGACAATGCATTAGACTGTACCAAGATGGCGGTTTCCCCACTTCCTGTCTGCGGACGGAAGTGGGGCAAACCAGGACATGGAAGTGACAGGAGCCTTCCCAAGGCTCCCCGCTGCCATGTCCGGGGGTCAGAGTGCTGCAGTTAGGCTGCGGCGATACCGATCTTAATTCATTCAGACGCCGCGGCCATCTTTGCCGCGGCATCTGAAGGGTTAAACAGCGCGGGCGGGTGACGCTACCCGTTCACGCTGTAGCGGCCGGGTGTTAGCGTCCAGTGTCGGTAAGGGGTTAAGTAAAATAATATTTTAGATTGTAGCCCAATCCAGTAGGAACAAGAACAAAACCCTCTTGCACCATTATTTTGGGGGGTGGAGTTTAGGAGTTCATTGCACAGTATAAATGAAACACTGTCTTTATTTTGCAGAATTATGGAATTTTTTGGGGTTTTCACTGATGATGTACTATTTAAAAAATATTAAATCTTTAACAATTAATATAACTTTAACTAATCTTTAAAGGGGTTGTCTCACTGCATTGATTCATTTTACCTCAGTCCTGTTTTCTTGGTTTCATTTTGAATTCAGGGGCTGCAGTAGAAGCCAGGTCTGTAGCTATAGCAACCAGTGCGGGCAGCCTATCAGGAGGGAAAGAACAGGTCTGTAGCTATAGCAACCAGTGCTGGCAGCCTATCGGGAGAGATTGGACAGGTCTGTAGTTTATAACGACCATGCTGGCACCCCTATCAGAGAGATTGAACGGGTCTGTAGCTATAGCAGCCACTGCTGGCAGCCTATCAGGAGAGATTAAACAGGTCTGAAAGCTTTAGCAACCATTTGCTGGCAGCCTATCAGGAGAGATTGAACAGGTCTAAAGCTATAGAAAACCAGTGCTGGCAGCCTATCAGGAAAGATTGCACAGGTCTGTTACTAAGCGACCTGAGGAGCTGATGCAACCCATACAAGAGGGGATATCTAGGAATAGGTAGGACACTGTTAATGGACACATATTGCAAAGTGATTTGTTTTTGCAAGATCTTTAACATAAAAAGCAGCGATCCTTGTAGTGAGACAACCCCTTTAACCTATAACTTTTGTATTCTTCCGTCGCTGGAGTTGTGTGAGAGCTTGTTTTTGCAGGGTGAGCTATAGTTTTCATTAGTACCATTTTAGTATACATGTAACCATTTTGACCCCTTTTTTTATTCCATATTTCCTAGAAATTAGACTCATCATTTATGTAAGAAAATAATTTTTTTAAATTAATAGCAAATGGAAAAGTTTTTTCATATTTAATATTTTTATAGCTTTGAAAACTTTTTTTATTTTTATTTTTTACATTAACTTTTCATTGTCCTAGGGGACACGCTTGACTATTTGTACATGATACTGTAGTACTTATGTACTGTAGTATGTTCTCTTTATTTAAAGGGGTTGTCTCACTACACTGATTCATGTTACCACAGTCCTGTTTTCTTGGTTTCCTGGCTTCATCTAGGCTGCAGTAGAAGCCAGGTCTGTAGCTATAGCACCCAGTGCTGGCAGCCTATCAGGAGAGATCAAACAGGTCTGTAGCTATAGCAACCAGTGCTGGCAGCCTATCAGGAGAGGACGAACAGGTCTGTAGCTATAGCAACCAGTGCGGCAGCCTATCAGGAGAAAATGAACAGGTCTGTAGCTATAGCGACCTGAGGAGCTGATGCAACCCATACAAGAGGGGATATCTCAGAATAGGTAGGACACTATTAATGGACATATATTGCAAAGTGACTTGTTTTTGCCGGGGTTTCCGGCTGTGATGGAAACCAATTGACACCCCATAATTGACAATCAGGAAGCAGAAGAGGGTACGGGTGACACCACTGTTTCATGGTTTACATGCCATGGTTGCACACTGTGTTTAATATAAGTGATTAAGCACCTGACATTGGATTACTGAGCCTGCTGTGTACAGCCTTAGTAATGTATGTAAGTTAAAGAGATTTTCCTATCTTGCACTTTGAAGGTATATTAATAGGATATGCCATCAAAGTGTGATAGACGGGGGTCGCGCCTCTGTTAATCACACCCATATTGGGAAGTGGCCCAATATCTCGGCACAGAATGGAAAGTCGGTTACACTTGTGCACAATTCTCCCTTCTGTTCTATGGGAGTTCCCTGTACAGGTGAACGGAATGTTTTGTACTCGGAACTTCCATAGAACAGAATGGAGAGCTATGCACAAGTGCAACCGACTCTCCATTCTGTAATGGGAATTTTGGGGGCCTTTCCCTGAGATAGGTGCAGATTCTTAAGATGGGACCAACCTCTATCACACTTTGATGGTATATCCTATCAATTTGTCAAAGTCCAAGGCTGGAGCACCCCTTTAAATTAAAAATGAATCCAATTGAGGTTAAAACAAATCGAATTGAAAACTTGTTATGTTTGGGGTGATTTAACTGAGTAAATGAATATTCTATGTAAGACATGAAGAGGATGTGCTCTACTAAATAATCCATCTCAAAATGGATTTTCTAAACCAAACAATCCAAAGGTGTAGCTAAAGGGGGGTGAGGGGTGGCCTTTTTTTGGGTGTTGAACCAGGTACAGTGGAAGAGGAATGAGGGCTGCTCATAACTTACATATACAGTATGAGACCACACACCAATTTCTTTAGGACAGTGTATTACTTTAATAGGGAAAGGCCTGAGTAAGAAACATTATGGGGCTATGTGTGCCCATTCATCAGATACAGGCATATATATATATATATATATATATATATATATATATATATATATATATATATATATATATATATATATATATATATATATATATTTGTAAGGCCGCAGCTGGGAAGGTCTGCGATGGAGTATATATCCCAGCCAGGTTCTGGGCGTATGCCTGGAGAGAGCAAGATACATGCCACCAAGGTAAGAAGCCTTGGTGGAGTGAAAGACCATTGTATAAATAGGTGTCGGCAGTACAGACTGTCGACATACATTTAAGTTGTCTGTTAGTACGTGCTACCAGCCATTTCCCGGGTCGGCCTTTCATTGGGAGTAAGCATAGAGCAGGGTGGGTGCTTACTCCCCATGGCTCCCAAACTCCGGGTTTTTCCCCCCCCGGTGGGTTAATAAAAGGGTCAGAGGAAAGCGGGAACCGGGGGCGGGCGGGAAACCCATCTCCCTTTTTCTGGCTGGAGACTTTCACACTGGGGGAAGGGCCATGCCCCTGCTTAACCCCAAATCTCCCAAGGGTGCTAGGGGGGGGAAACTAAAAACCGTGGTATAGTAAGCGGTCGGGAACGAGCAGGAGTTTTTGTTTTAAAGTTTTAAAGGGGTTTGTTTGTCCCATGTAATTTTCCAAATACTTTTTTGTTTCTGCGGGTTTAAAAATAAACACACGGAAGAAAAAAAAACCTTTTTAAAAAAAACCCAAAAAAAAATCTCCCTTTCGCCCTCTTTGGCCTGAAGGACTTGTGATTTGACCCCAGAGCTTGCAAGCTACACAATATGGTGGGGGTTTAAAAAGGGGGTTTTTCTAAAAGAGACCCTTCCCTTTTAAAAAGAGACAGGCACAAAAAGGGGCCCCAGCAAAAGTCTTGGGTTTAAAAGCCCACAACTTTTTGCACCCAAGCAAAAGGAAAATCCAAAAGGGACAGCGGTGAAACATTTTTGATTTCACCAAATCCCAAAACCCCCAGTTTAAAGGGCGGCAAGCCCAAAAAAAGGCCCCCCGGGGAGACCGACGAGCCCAGGCAAAAACCAACGCCCTTTTTGATTAGACGCACCAGGAGCCCGTAAAAGGGACCGAAACGTGTAACCTGGCCTTTCACAACACCTTTCGGGGCCCTAAATGAAAGGCCAGGGGCTTTCCAGCAGGTGGGCGGGTCCACCTCCCGCCCAAGCGGAAAAGTAAAAATATGAAAGCCTAAAAGGGGGCAAATCCTTGGGTCCTTGTGGGGGTCAAATTATCTTAAAAATAATAAAAGGTGCACCGAGAAAAAAAAAATTTCCACAACAAGCCCCCGTTTGCTTTGAAAGATGCTTTCTAAATTTTTATTCACAAAATGGGGTTTTTTTTATACCTTTTTTGAAAAGATAGATAAAAAGGGCCATCACATGTAGCCGGGCTTTTGGGGTCTTTGGGCACTTTCCTTTATCTAGGGACCACCCCTTTCACAGCTTCGGGAATTTGCCCTAAACCCACAGGGTGAAAAATTTCGGGACAGGGGGGCCCTTTTTTTGGAAATTACACAACGACTATACAAACATTACAGGGGGGCCTTTTTTGTTTAAACACATTAATGACAAAAATTTTTACCTACAGCTTTTAAAAGCTGTCCCTATAAAAGTATGTCCCCTTTTATGTAAATAAAAAAAAAAATGTAAATGGGTTTTTTATATACTAACAAATACTTTAAAAAAGAGAGACAAAAAAGGATCACACATATATATAAAAACCCTTTGTTCCCCATCCCAAAAACCCCCCCCCCCCTTGAACTTTGTTCTCATTTTTAACTCCCCCTACCCCTTTTTCCCCCTTTTCTTTTCTCTTGCAATTTCCCTTTTTTTCCGCCCCCGATAAGGGCGGCCCCGAAGCCCCTGCTACCCCCCAACCCCACCCTACATTTTCCAAAGGCCCAAATTTTCCTTTGAAAACGTGGGGTTGAAAGGGGGGATTAGATGATTTTCCCGGGAGCCTTCGGGACGTAAAATGGCCCTCTCAGGGAAATTAGTGCCCTTTGGAAGTCCACACATAAAAAGGGGTGTCGGGCCTTTGGGGACGGGCTGAAGAGTGGGGAATTGTCCCCCTGTCATCATAGAGGCCAGGCCGTGGACAAACTTTTTTCACCCATGAGGGGAGTACCCTGGTCCCCCCAGTTTTCAAAAAATTTTTTTTTTCCTCAAAAAGGGGAGAATACAACAGAAAATTTTAAGCAAGTTTTTTAGAAACAAAAATCAATAGGGCCCAAAAACCAATCGGGGAAAAGCATTCCCTCCCAACCCCCTAAACCATGAAGTAAACCAATGCCCCAAAGGGGTGATCTATCCGAGTTTACACTTCTTCTGAGAGATCTTTCGAGCTTTCTAAGGGCCAAAAACAGGACCTTCCCAAATTGGGTTCCTGTATTTTTCGGGAAAAAAAAGTAAAAAGCGGGTTTTCCCTCCTGTTTGGGGGGAAAACAGAAATTTAAATCAGTAGCAGAGATTAAAAACCCCAGGGCCCCCCTTGGGTTCCCTACCCTTTAAAACCAAAACAGGGGACCCCCCCTTGGGGCCCCTTATAGAAATAAATAAAACACATGGGGCCCAAAGGGCCTCCCTTTTTGGGGGAAGGTTTTCCCTTTCTCCCCCGGGCCCTCCTATGTCACTACCCTTTCTGACCCCTCACTTCAAAAAATTTTAGGTTTCCCGGGGGACATAATGCCTCCATCATCCCCCTGGGGGCCCTTCAATACTAGCTTTAGGGACAAAACTTTCCCTCCCGGGTATTCCTATTCTCGACAGGGTTTCCGGGTTTTTACCCAACCTCATCCTAGTGAGAAAGGGGTTTTTCCCAGGGTTTTGTTTTTTTTTCTTTTTAAAGGGGGGAAAGCCCCCCCCCCCGGAGTCTAAAACCCCCAGTCTTTCCCCCCTGTGTTCCAACCCACGGAAAACCCCAGAATTTAAGCAAGAGGGCCCCAGTACTCCCCCCATCACAACCCAATACAGGGAAAAGGGTTCGGGAACCAAGATTTTAACGAAAACAAACTCCCTTAACATCAAAAAACCAGCATCTGCCCCCCCCCTCCGGGGTTTGGAGCAAATTCTTTACAGTGTGAAGCGGGATCCATTTGGGGGCTTTTCCTGCCCCCTTTGAAAAGATTTGTCGTGGCCCAAGCGGGACTTGGTGGGGGGGGCCCCCTAAAACCCTCTGCTCTAGGTTTTTACACCCCAAAACCTTCCCCGGAAAGACCCATTCTCCAGGCTGTAGCTTATAGAAAAGGCAACGTCTAAGTCGGGAAATCGGGAATTGAAAAAAACTCTAGAAAGCATTAGCAAAAAAAAATTTTTAAAACCCAAACGGGCAGTCACAAAAAGAGGAAAAAGAAATCATTTTTGTAGCTACAACTCCTAAAAGGGAAAATTATGCACCTTCCCTTTGGGGCCCTTCTGCCAAAAACGGGAAACCCAAAAGGGGAAAAGAGAGTTTTAATACCCCCCTGGGGGTTTGGGGCCCCTGACTCTAACCAAGCAAGGGGCGGGCGGCCCTTGGTCAGGGCAAAACGGTTTTCTTTTGCCACTTTTAAACTTCCTTTCCTTTCAGATTTCCCCGTTCCTGTCCCCATTGCACTACAGCGGGGAAATGCCCCTTTTGGGGCAAGCGGGGGTTCCCCTTTTCCCTACTCCATAAAAGCCCGTCTTTTTCGTTCTTCTTGGCTCCCTTTTTTTTTCCAAGCTTTTTTTTTCTGCTTTCCTCGGGCTTGTTTTTTTCCCAATTTGCATAGCAGAACGCATGGATGGGGGCCCTGGGGGTTTTTTGGGGCCTTTTTGTTTTGCTCAAATTTGGGTGCAAAAATCTTTCCTTTAAGGCGCTTTCTTTTCCCAGTTTCCCCCGGGTTTTTTTCCAGGGGGGAGCTTGTTCCTGCATTTTGGGCCCAGCAGTCCCCTTGGGGGGTTGGGTGCGAGTTTTTCCCCCGCACCAAAATGCCACTGACTTTTTCCCCCTTTTTCCTCACCCTTCCCTGCCCCTTTGGTGGCTGTTTGGGGTTCAGCCAAGGGGTTTTTCGTCTCGTATTCAGTTTCCCCATGGGGGGCCCTTCACTTAGTATGGGCCATTTTCCCCCGGGGCAGCACATTGCATAAAAATCGGGACCTGAATGGCTTGCCCCATTTTTCATTTGGGGTTCCCCGGGCCGGGTTAAAAACCCCCTCGGGGCCCCAAAAAATAGGCCCAAACCCCCCATGGGCGACCCCCGAAAGCGTATCTTAAATTTCCGTAAAATATGTTGGCCGTTTGCCCCCCGGGGCCCAAAACGTAAAGGGCGTCCCCGTCCCCTTGGGGCTGACGTATGAAATTTGCAGACTTTTGCTTCCCCAAAAACTGCGGGGTAAATTGGTCAGGGCCAAAAATCCCAGTAAAAATCGCCTGAAATTTTCCCTTAAAATTCGGGATCCATCCACAAAAAGAACCAAAAATCCGGGTTCAAATAAAAAGCCCCTCCCATCTTCACACTTCAAAGCAATCATGGCTTTTTTCATGGGGCCACCAAATTTTTTTCCCAAATTTCCTCTTAAATCCTCATTCCCCCCCTTGAGAAAGGGGGAAGAAGGTGGCTGGATGAAGAACAAAACAGCCCCAGCAGTTTGGCCCTTTACCCCGGCAGGAGGGAAACACAAAAGCCGAATGCTGGGGCTGAGGGAAATTTTTGGGGGGGTTGAAAAAGGGGGAGATTTCACGTGGGGGGCCAGGGGGGATAAAAGGGAGTGTCCGACTACAAAAACCCTTTTTTAAACCCAAACACATTTGGGGGTTTCCAGCTAAAAGCCTGAAAAACGGGAAAGGGTCCCCTCCCCCTTGCAGCGGGTCCAGCCCCTTTTGCAGAGTGGGTATCCAACTGGTCGGGTTTTTCGGCCCCAGGGGCCCCGTGCTAGAACCCCCCCCCGGGGGGCCATGTTTTCCCCTTTTTTCCGATACAAAAAACCCTTTAAAAGGTCCCCCTGGTAGGCCGGGTTTTCCTAATGCAAGAGCACTGGAAAATAGTTTCCCCTTTCAGCTTCGGGAAAGGGAAACCCCCCCCCCCTTAAGCACTTCTTTAAAAAGTGGAAGGGATTTTGTCTTCACGGGGGCCCTAAAATACCAAATTTTGCAAAAATTGGATACCCCCTTGCCCCAAAGGGGTTTTCTGGGTTTCCCAAGGAATAGGACAGGACATCAGGAGAAAGGGTTCCCGATATCAGCTTGTGGTGTCCTCCTCCTTTTTTTTTTTTTGCGGGAGGGCCAGTGTCCTGCCTTTTTGAAGGTTTCAAGAAAAGTAAGCGGGGGTTTTGGGTTTTGAAAGGCCCCCAGGGGTTCCCAAATGTGCAGCCAATCACGGGATCGGGCTTTTCTTTCAAAACAATCCCGCAGTCAGATTACTTTTCGAGGGTTTTTTGGAAAACTAAAATGCCCCTTATTTTCTGTAGAGTTTTGGTACTAAACCCAAACCCACTTCAAACCTCCCTTCTTGTTTGGGTTAAAGCAGGCCATCCAAAAAGGGCCCACGGGTCAGCACCCGGAGCAGCGGCTTTTCTAGAAAAAAAAAACCTAAATCAAGAACACTGAGTTTATCCCCTGCATGATATTTCTCCACTGTTTTCCCCCCTTTTTCCTGAGTGAAATCCCGCCGTGTTCCCTTTCCGAAAACCCGAAAGGGCCCGTCCCCAGCCCATTTTTTTTTCCCCCTGTTTCACAACATTACAAAATCTGGAGGAACAGTGCCCTCATTCTTTTTCTACGGCCCTTTTTGAGGGAAATTTTCCCCAATGGGCCCCCCTTTTGAAAATTTCCCCCGCCCTTTTAAACCCCTGACAAAGGAAACCCTAAATCTTTCTGGAATAGGGCATAGGTTTTTTTCTTTAGGGCCAATAATTTTTCCTTTTTTTAAGGGCAGACACTTGACTCGGGTTTGGGGAAAGGGAACATAAAATAGTTCCGGGGCCTCGCAAACCCCTCCCCCTTTCAGTGAGGCCTGGGGGAGATAAGGGGGTCTGCCCTAGTCAATTTTCCCGAGACCCCCTCCACTGGCACTGGGCTGCCCCCCCCTCCGTGGTCTTTCCCCCGGGGTTTTTGGGGGTGCCCCCCCGCAACAGCAAAACCAAATATTTGCTTGACTTGTCCCCATGAGCCCCAACCGCTTTTCTTTTTCCCCCCTCATTTAAACCTCATCCCGTTTTAAAACCCGCTCCCCCCCTTTTTATCTTCTCCTCCCAGTTAAACCCTGGAGGGTTTTCCACTGTAGGGTGGCTGGGTTTTGGGTCAAACCCCATATCCCCAGTATCTTTCATCCATAATTGGGCCCTACAGTACTATTTTTCCACCCTCTTGAAACCAGAAATGAAAGTGGTGACCCGAAGGGGGCCGTGCTTAACCCAGAAAGGGAAAAGGATGTGACCCCTGATGGGAGCAGTAAGGGGGGGGCTGGAGTAGGAAAATGAAAATGGAAAAGGGCGGGCAAAATGGAAAATAAAATTCAAAGGGAGTCCCGGGTGTATTTTGGGGAAAAGGGCCCGGAGCAGAGGGTGTTTGGTTTCGGGGCAGGGTTTACTTGTGGGCACAGGGGGGCTGGGCCTTTTTGGGGGGTTTGGGGGTTTTCCCCATTTTTTGCCCGCAGTTTTTGTCTCACCCCTGACTTTTCTCCCACCCCCCCAAAAATTTCCCCCCCCCCATTTTCAGGGCGTCGGCAAAAAAAAATTTCCCCACTTTCCTTTTTTTTTTCAGGAAAATTCCCCCGGGGGGTATAACCCTAGCAGCGCCAAACCCCCCGGGGCCCACCCTTTTTTAAAAGGGATCCATATAGTTACAAAATGAAAACCCGCCCCCACCATCAACCCAAAAAATTCCAAAAATCCTTCAATCTACCTCCTTTCTCGTATTAAAACCCCCAGAAAAAATTTCCATTCCTTAAACACAAATTTCTTTTTGAGGTTTATAAATCCACTTCACTACTTGGGGAAAAATTTTTTCAGACTTAAATTCAACCCTTTTCTTCCTTTCCCAATTTTAAAAATTAGACTCTTATCTAAAATTTTTAAAAAACTCTAAAAAAAGCAGAAAGGCGCTGTGGGACTAAACCCCAAAACCCCCCACATACCAAAACTTTCCCCTTTTGTTTTTTTTTGTTTTTTTACAATCACATGCTCACAAATTTTCATCTTCAAAACACACAAGACAGAAATCGACAAAACACAGACTTTTTTTTCCCAAAAAGTTTAAAAAAAAAAAACCCATTTTTAGGGAAGCTGTTTCCCCCCAGCCTTCCTTAAAACCAAGGAAAGCCCGAATTCATGATTCCACCATCAAATGAAATTTTCAAATTTTTTAAAAAACAAGATGCTTTTTTTTTTTTCCTTTTTTTCCCAACCACGGGCCTGTCCTCCTTTCTCCTGTGGCAGGGACTTTTAGATCCCCCGTTTAACTTTTTTTCCCAGGGGGGAAACCCCATTTAAAACCCCAGAGCATTTCTGCTCTTTTTCTCCCCTGGCTTAACACCTGCGTCCCCGCTTTCTTTTAATCAGTTTCCAAAACATTTTAATTTCACCAAAAAACAAAAATACCCCACAAAAGGGGTTAACTTGAAAGGTCATAAATTCAATAGCATTGGGCCCACTCGTTACCTGTCAGCGTGATCTAACAATTAAAAAACCCAATGAAACATAGTTTCAACTCCCACTAAGGGGAAACAATTTTCCGCTCGAAAAAGCAAAGTTTAAAAAAAACCTTACTTAAAAACCCCGGACAATATTCAAAAGGGGTTCTTCCTTTACCCCTCACTGTGTTTCCCCCAGTAGAAGCTTCACCAAATTCAGTTTTCCCGGGTTTAAAAAATCAGATCTAAGGGCCCCGCCCCCCACTTTTCAAAGGCTCATCCTGTAATAAGATATAGCCCCCCCCCCCCCCAAAGGGGGAATTTCCCGTCCCCTTTTGGGGGGTTCCCAAAATTTATCTTTTAAAAAAAATAAAAGGGTTTCACCGAGAAAAACCAAATCACAACATTTCCCTGTTTTCTGTGAAAGTGCTTTCTGGAAATTTAAATTCCCCAAAATGGGGTTTTTTTTTAAAAACTTTTTCAAATGGAAATAGATAAAAGGCATCACAATTTTGCGGCGTGAGGGTTATTTGGCAAAGTCCTTTAACTATGGGGCCCCCCCTCCTCACAACTTCAGGGAAATTTTTTTAACACCAAAGGGGGTTTAAATTCTGACTAGGCCGGGGCCCTCTTTGGGTTTCAACACGATCCCATCAAACTAATTTCAGGGGGGGCCATTTTGGTTTTTAAAACATTAATGACAAAAGATATACCCACAGCTTTTTTAAAATGCTGTTTTCAAAATAAGTTTTTTGCCCTATTAAATTTAAAAATAATATATAATGTATATATTTAAGTAAATACTAAAATTTAAAACAAATTAAAAAAAAGAGACAAAAAAGGAAACACACATATATATATAAAACTTTTTTTCCCATCCCAACAGTAAAAACACCCCCCTGCGAAAGATGACCCCAATGAAAAGATATTTAAACATACCTCGGAACCCTTCGAGAGGAAACGCCGGGGAGAGCAGCTCCCCAAATTTGGAAACCCAAAGGGCTGACCTTTCCTTTACCCCCCTTTTTCCCCCAAAAACCCGGGGAACCACAAAAGGCCCACTTCGACCTTTAAAGGGGTTTGGGGAAAACCAAGGGCTTTCAACCCGGCTGAAAGGGGAATCTTTGCCCCCCACTTGGGGGGTTACTCGGGGGGTCCCGGGGGCCCCAAAAAGTTCTAAAACCTGAAAGTTTCGATCCAGCAAAGGCCCCCCGCGATCCCAAATTTTAAGACCTCTACCCTCCCCAACAGCAAATGGCTGCAACCTGGGGAGTCTTTCACCCCGCCCAGGGGGATTGAGAGGGTTGTTTGTTTATTCCCCTTTTGGGAACTGCCTTAAAAGGTGGGGGAAAACCCGCCCCTGTGGGGGGTAAAAAACCCGGAAACCCCAAAAATCTGGACGACTCGTCTCCCGTTGGGGGAACGTTACAGGGGGCCACTGAAGGTTTTTTTCCTTTGGGGCCCGGGATCCATTAAAGGGTTAAGAAATGTCTCTGGGCCCCAAAAGGGGAAGAGTAGAGGTCCCCGATGGGAAGGGGGGGCAAATTTTTCTGAGAAAAAGGGGAAGGGTTTCCCACCCCCAAAATCAGACCTTTCCCCCCCAGACTCCGGGGCCCCCTTGTCTGTTTGGGCGATGCGATGGACTGGGAAAAATTGTCGTTTCACGATGTCCCAAAGCAGGGGGGGCCCCCCATGGGCCCCCGTAGCGTTTACACCCCATACGCGTTGTTTTCCCAAAAGGGCCCGGCCTATAAACCCCACATCTGTTAGACTGGGTTGGGGGACCCGGGAGTTGGGAAAAGGTCAAAATCAACCGGGGCCTTCCATTTTAAAACACTCCAGGGGCTTTTCCCGGGGGGCCCTTTGGGGACCCTGGGGACAGGCCAAGCTTTGGTTTAGTCCTAAACCAACTTTCCCATCCCGCCATATAGGGGGGGGTCTGTAATCCAGGGGAAAAATAAACCTTTCCCAACTGCCCCGAAACCCCCCAAAAGGGGACTCCCTGCGGGGGGCCGCCCGAAAATGTGGTGGGTTGTTTGTTTCGAGCCTAAAACCCAAAATTGGGTTTCATAGGCTGTGGGCTTTTCCCCCTTGGGTTTTGGAGGTTTGTGGGAGAATAAAAGAGGTGCAAGGGGATAATGGGTGTACAGGGGGAATTTTTCCCCACAGGGGCCCCGGAGGGGGCCCCCATGGGTTTTTTCCCTTTTCCGCCTTTGGGGGGGGACCCAGAGGAAAACCCCCCCCTGAGGGTTTGATTTTGCCTTTCCCCCTTTGCCAATATCCAGATGGGAAAAATTTGGTAGGAGCAAAAGGGGAGGACCCAAAACCTTAAAAAAACAACCAAAGCTTGGAGGGAAACCCTCAAGATGATTTGATGGGAAACCCCGGGACCAGGCAGATATGGGTACCCTCATTTTTTCGGGCAAAAAAACGATAAATTTTACCGGGGAAAAAAAAACGCAAAAACCCAGGGTTTGGGGCAAAATTTTTTTGGCCCCCCCAAATCCACCTGTCCCCCCAGGTGTTTTTGGGGCTAGCCCACTTCCATGGGGCTGGGGGGAAAACTTAGGGGTGGAAAAACCCCCGGGGAAGGGTTTAAACTTAACTTCCCCAAAATTTTTCCCGGGATTTATAGGGCAATTGAAGATTTCTGCCCGTCTTGCCCCCAAATGCCAAATAAATTCCCCTGGGCCCCAAATTTTTCCCGGGGGCCCCCCTAATCCCCCTTGCCCAATTAAAAAGGTTTCCCCCTTTTAGGGGGATTGGAAAGGGCCTGGGAGGGCCCCCTCTCCCCCCAAAGTAGCCCCGAGGAAAAATCAGCAAAAAATTTTTAAGTGGTTCCCTTTACTACGCCCAAACCCCCATATTCCCCCAGGCCCCATTTCCCCTTAAACCGGCCCCCCCAAAGGGGGGTTTTTTCCAAGGATTTTTTCCCAAAAGTTTTAAACCCCCACGGGATCCCCCAAAGAGATACTGACAGACCCGGGGACCCCCCACAGTCTAAGGTGGGCCAAAGAACCCCCTGCCCCCTCCTCAATATTACCCAATTTTTCCCCTTTCCTCGGTATAAAACAATTCCCCCGACCGATGGTCTTGGGGGGAAAGTTCCAAAAAAAGAACCCCCCAAAGTCAATGCAAAAAGGTGGTGGATAAGGGTGGGAGAGGGCGGGGGCCCCCCTACTACCCTTAAACTCATGTTCCCCAAACGGGGGGTACCGCAAGCGTCCCCCCGGGTTTCTCTTTCCCCCCCAGCCCTCTAAGGTAAAACAAACCCCGGGGAAAATCCTGGGCATTGCCAAGGAGACCTGGGGGGGCAGGAAAAAAACCCCCTATAGGAAAACATGATTTTAACAATTGCCCAGAAAAAGCAGGGTAGAATCCGCAGCAGTCCTGCCTTTTAGGTTTTCGTTTAGAACCTAAGCGGGCCCCAAGAAACCCCAGGGAAGGGTATAATCAGGGCCCAAAAGGGGCCCGAGTTTTTCCAGCCCGGCGATCCCGGGGGCTTGTAAATTGTCCCCCACGGTCCCAAAGCAAAGGGGGCGGCCAAAATGGCAGGGGGCCCCCATGAAACAACAGAGGGGGGGTCCCCTGAGGTCAAAAAAAAGGGGTTTTTTCCAGCCTGGAGAAGGGAAACCTTTATCAGATATATCACATCAAAACCCAATTAAAACCCCCGGGAAAGGGCCCCGGGAAACTTTTCGGCGGTAAGAGAGCAAAAAGGGGTGCCCCCAAACGGAGAGTTGCCACCCTCCCTATCTTTTGAAAATCCCTTTTCAAAAACACAACGGGGAGGAAAATAGGGAATTTATACAAAGGGAAACCCGGTGGTCTTTTCAGAAACAACCCAGGTCCACCCAAGGTCAATTTAACCCTGAAAATTTATCACAGAAAAAACCGTCCAAAAGGTAACCTTTTGGGGGCCAAAATATTGGGGGCCCCCCCCCCCCCCCCCCCGAAGGGGCCCCGAGGCAAACAATTGCCCCAAAGGGGGTTTAAAAAGAAAGCTGGGAATGGGGGTCATAGAAAAATCCCAAAATGGGGGTTTGGTTTGAGCCCCATAGTGCTCATACCCAAAAACCCAAGGCAGCTTAAACCCTTTCCCAAAGATTTTCGTAAGCTAAAAGAGCTCCTTTAAAAATTTGATGCCTACCCGAAAGCCCCGGGTCGATGAAAAAGGGGTTTAGAGGGGGTTTGGACCCCGCGAAAGGGACATTAAACGTTAGACCTGACCAAAGGGGCCTAAATTTTCAGGTCCCCCCCACAAAAAGGGGGCCAGGGAGAAAAAAGGCCTTTTTTTCCCCCCCAGAAAGGCCACTTTCACTACGTGGTCCTTCCCTTTGGGCCCACCCTGGGGGCCCCCGGGCCCCAAATTTCCCGGGAAGAAGGGCCCTCAACCTACACCCCATAGAAAAACCCTGGAAGCAAATTTGGAAAGACCAGGTGATCTTTTAGGGACGGGTTGGGGACCCCAAACCCGACCCCGAGTGCAACTGTCTTTGGAAAGCCAAAAAAGGGGACAGGTCGACCGCCAACCCTAACAAGGGGTGCCATAGGGGTAGAGGAGGGGCCCCCTAAACCCCAGGTTTTTACATTGGGGGGGGGGAGTCATCAAGCCCCAAATGGACAAAATTGGGAGCAATTAGAAATTGGCCTCAAACCCCATCTCCAAAAGCAGGTCCGGGCCTTCTTAGGTAAAAGCCCGGGGGATATTTTGGGGGTTCGTACCCAACTTTGCCCCCATTGCAGCCCCCCCTTAAAGGACCCCCCACAAAAGGGGCCCAAAGTTTCCCCTTTGGGAAGTGGGGAACCCGTAGGCCCGAACCAAACCTTTCCAAAGGCTAAAGGAATTTTCTTCCTGCAAGAGACCCGGCTCTGGGCCCCAAAAAAAATTTCAAAAAGAATTTATTGTTTCCCGGGCCCGCCTTTCTGAGGTAGGATTAGGGTTGTCCTATCACAACTGGGTTTAGGGGGGAAGAACAAACCCCCTAGTTTTTTCCTCAGCAAGGAAAACTGCAGCGGCGGGGAAAAACCTTTCGCCATAAATGAAAGAAATGCCCCGGGGCCAAATTTAAATTTGGGCCATTTGATTTGCGCTTTTTCTACTTAAGGTAGACCCCTTTAGAGGGCCCCAACAGACCCTTTTCCCCTTTAAAAAATGGGTGGGCCAAAAACAAAGGGAAGAACGCCCGGGTGGGCCCGGGGGGTTCCTGCTCACAAGGGCTTTAAAAATTCTCTGTAGAAACACCCCCCCGGGTTTAAAAACAAAGGGCCCAAAGCTGACAATTTTCCCCGGGTAAAAACAATTTTTTTTGGCACAAAGTGCTCCGCCCCACAGGGTCTGAGCAGAGGGGGGGGGATATGTTTAAGGGGCCCCAGCCCGGGGAAAGGGGGGTGAGGGTGTATATCCCCCGCCCAAGGGTTCTGGGGGAAAGCCGGGGAGAGCAAATACAAAAGCCACCAAGGTAAAAAAAGCCCTTGGGGGAGTGAAAAGGGCCCTTGTTTTTAAAAAGGTGTCCGGGAGTAAAAACTGTCGACATACTTTAAGTTTTCTGTTTTGTTAAAGGCCCAAACCCCCCCATTTTCCCCCTCGGGGGCCCTTTTTTGGGGGTAAGCATAGAGCGGGGGGGTGCTTACTCCCCATGGGTCCACCCGGGGGTTTTTTTCCCCCGGTTTGGGAAATAAAGGTCAGCAAAGGGAAGCTTTTTTTTGGGCGGGGGGCTGCATTCCCAGTCTACCTTCTTGGGCCCGGGGACATTCCCCACTGGTTTGGGAAACCAGTGGGCCTGCAAAAAAAACCATCTCCCAAGGTCTAGTGAGGGAAAATACACCTTTTTAAAAGTAAGCGGGTCAGACGACAAGGGGTTTTGTTTATGTTTATATTTTTGCTGTGCATTATTGCCATACGTTTTTTTTCTGCTGGTGAAATAAACCACGGAAGCAAGACCCCCGTTTGAACCAGTATCGCCTCTTCCATCCCCTGAAGGACTTGTGAGTGATCCCAGACTGTAACCCACAATATATATTTTCATTTACATATTTTCACGCACAAAATATATATACCGCCATTTTTTTGTTTGTTATTGACACTGTTTCTTTTAAAAAGTGCAGTTCAGGGCACGAAACCTAATGTGTTTACCCTTTTTTGTGGGGTTAACCCCTTTTTTTGCACCTTATATGGAATAAATATTTTTTTATTAAAACGTTTTCCCCCACGAGGTTTTGTCGCAAAAAAAGGGGCCCCGGTCCATCCTTTTTTGTGCAGTTTCCCACGCAATTATATATACACACACGCCCCCAAAATTTAATATACACAACACACCACTATATTACACACACCCACACTATTATAGCACACACACATAATACACAACCACACAATAATATAAAAACACCAAAATATATATACACACACACCACACACATATATATATACACACACATACATGCACACACACAAATAGATTTATATAATATTATTTACGTATTTACTCGTGTATAAGCCGAGTTTTTCAGCCCAATAATGAGCTGAAAAAACTCTGACCTCGATTATACTCGAATGCTTGGTCTGCGCTCGGGCGCTGCGATGGCCCCGGCGCCGACAGGGGACGCAGTTCAGTTATATGCGGCTCCCTCTGGGATGCGCATATTGCTGAATGCGAGTTCTGCGACATGAGTCACGGGCGCGGCGGTGGCCCAGGCATACGTTCCACGATTGCCTTCAACTACTTGCGACTCCTCGGATGATATAAGTGATGGATACACACTACTGCGGGGCAGTGAGCGGAGCGCTCCGTGCTCGCAGTGGATCCGGGCATCTGCGGCCGGCCCGCAGGTTTCCGGCACAGGCAGGTGTGGCCACTTCTCGCTGAGGGCGCGGGTGATGACGTCACCTTGCCTGTGCCGAGAAGATGCTAAGGAATCGAGCGGAGGCTGGACGTGCTCAGCGAGGAGTCAGGAGCGGCGGAGGGAGTACGGAGAAGCGGGAGAGTCCAGGAGTGTTTGTTTTGATTGTTTTTAAACTGCCTATGCCTGCCTAAAGCTGCCTATACCTGCCCTGTTATTGCCTTCTGCTGGCCCAGAAGCTGATTTCAGCTGCCGATGTCTGCCATATACATGCCCTAGAACTGCATACGCGGCCAATACATGTCGGCCTAGACCGGAATACAGCTGCCGTATACCTGCCCATATCTGCTACAGCCAGGCCTACAGCTGCCTATACCTGCCTACCGCTGGCTCCCTATACTGCCTACAGCCTGCCCGTATACCTGCCTTCCTACAGCCTGCCCTATACCTGCCTACAGCTGACCCTATACCTGCCTACAGCTGGCATTTTACTGCCTACTGCTGGCCCTATACCTGCCTACAGATGCTATGCCTGCCTACATGTGGCACCTATTCATGCCTTCAGCCCGGCCCTGTTACTGCCTACAGCCTGCCCACAACCTGCCCTACAGACGGACCTATACCTGCCTTACAGCGGCCCAATACTGCCTACACGGCCCTAGACCTGCCTACAGCCGGCCCCCTATACCTGCCTACAGCGGCACTATACCTGCCTACAAGCCAGCCATAGAACCTGCCTACAGTGGCCTTATACCTGCTACAGGTGGCCCTATACCTGCCTACAGATGCTATGCCTGCCTACAGTGGCTTTACCTGCCGTACAGGTCCAGGCCCTTTACTGCTACAGCCAGCCCTACACCATGCCTACAGATGGGCCCTATACCCTTGCTCGTTCAGATGCCTTATTACTGCCTACAGCAGCCCGATCCCTGCTACGTGGCCCTATACCTGCCTACAGCTGGCCCCTTATACCTGCCTTCAGCGCCCTTTAGTCCTGCCTACAGCTGGCCCTATACCTGCTACAGATGCCTATACACTGCCTACAGCGGCCCATATACCTGCCACAGGCGGGCCTTATAACCTGCCTACAGCTGGCCCTATACCTGCCCTCAGCCAGCCCCCTTACCTGCCTACTGACGGCCCTATTACCTTGGCCTACAGCCGGCCCTATACTGCACTACCAGCGGACCTATTCTCTCGGCCGACAGCCGGCCTATTCCTGCCTACAGCGGCCTATACCTGCTACAAGCCGGCCCTATACCTGCCTTACACCGGCTGATTTCCTGCCGTTACAGCCCGGCCCTTTACTGCCTGCAGCGGGCCATATCCTGCCTACAGCCGGCCCTATTCCTCGGCCTACTGCTGGCCTATACCTGCCTAATCCAGCCCTACACCTGCTACAGCCGGCCCGATAACCTGCCTACAGCTGGCCACTATACTGCCTTACTAGATTCCCGATGCCTGCCGACGCTGGCCTTTACGCATACAGCCAGCCCTATACACTGCCGACAGCCAGCCCTAACACCTGCCTACAGTGGCCCTTATACCTGCCTACTGATGCTTATACCTGGCCTACAGCCGAGGCCCTTATCCTGCCTACTAAGTGGCCCTATCCTGCCGACTGATGGCCCTTTACTGCTACAGCCGGCCCTATACCTGCTTCCAGCTGCCTATACCTGCCCTAAAGGCATGCCCTTTACCTGCATACGCGGCCTTTTACCGGCCCTATACCTGCCTACCAGCTGGCCCTATACCTGCTACAGCTGCCCTATACATGCTACTGCCTGCCCTATCACTGCCTATGAGGGCCAGTTACCTGCTATACTGTCTTTGGGGCCAGATCTGCCTATTACCTGGTATGGGGCCAAATACCTGCCGCCTATAATCTGCTTTTGGGAGGACATATTAACTGCTATTACATGCCTATGGGGCCATAATACCTGCCTATACCTGCATATAGGGCCATATATCCGCCTATAATTGCCTATGTGGTGACATTATAAAACTGACCTTTGTGTAAACTTTTATTGGTATCCCATTTTTTATTTATAAAATTTACCAGTAGCCGCTGCATTTTCTACCCTAGGCTTTATATCTTGAAGTCAATATAGTTTTCCGTTTTTTGGGGCAATAGTTAGGTGCCTCGGCTGATACTCGGGATCGGCTTATACTCGAGTATATACGGTATATATTATATATATATATATACACCCTACACACACATATATATATAGGATATTATTATATATATTTATACTCACACACACACTCTGCATATATTTATGTATATATATAATATATAATATATTATATATTTTTATATATATCATAAAAGGAATCACAAAAAATGCAAAATATGCCGAAAAAGATTAGTCTATATAAATGGAGAAAATCTAATTTAGTTTATAAATTAAAAGCTTGTAACACAGAAATACTCAAGGATTATAGTTTTTCACTTTTATGCTGAAAGAGCAAATGACACAGGTCACTGCTTGGGGTGCGGGATCCCAACTCAGCTAGAGACAGTTCCTGGCGCTCACCTTCATTGCACCAGCAGGAGCCCTGGTAAGTTGCAACAGGTATCTGGAACCATGCCGACTGCATCTCACAGCTGCTGGAGGGACCATAGATCCAACACACCATCGTGTGGGTCCTACAAATGCTCAACTGGGTTCAAGTCTGAGGAATTAGGTGTCAGGGTAGTACTTGGATGTCTTGATCCTGCGCTTCCAACGACACTTGAACATTTCTATCTGTGTAACATGTTGCAATGTCTTCAAAATTCAATCCAATACTCCATATGATCTCCAAGGATGGATTCATACCCAAATCAGTACAGACTGCTTTCTACATGCATGAGTGGGCCAGGAATGCCATGAAAACATTCCCCAACTAACTTGTGTTCTTCCAGCAATGGTTGCAGAGTGTTTGTTCTCTGATGTTTTCTGTCTGACACAACAACGTCAATCCGTTCAATGAGGATTTTATGCCTTGGAGAAGACAACCCTTTGCCAATCAGCGGAGGTCCGGTTCCAGTACTGTTGTGAAAATTAAAGCCTTTTCTGCCTATGCAACTTGGTCAGTAGAGGTATGTGCTGTGATACCCATTCGGCTCCTGGGTCCCATAACTACAGTAGTGTTAGCAGGAGGTGCAGTGATATCCATCGCTCCAGGTCCCTTACACAGTTGGGTTAGCAGAGGGTGCAGTGAAAATCCATTGCTCCAGGGCCCCATACACAGTAGGGTTAGCAGAGGTGCAGTGAATCCGTCGCTCTGGTGCCCCATAAACAGTAGGGTTAGCAGAGGTGCAGTAACATCCGTTGCTCAGGGCCCCATTCACGTAGGGTTTGCAGAGGTGCAGGACTCTTTTTGCTCCGGGGCCCCATAAAAGTAGGGTTGCAAGGGGGGCATGACATCCTTGTCGGGGGCCCCATCCGTAGGGTTTTGCAGAGGTGCAGTAACTTGCTGTCCGGGCCCCCTACACAGTGGGTTGCAAAAGGGGGCAGTGACATGTCTCTTCGGGCCCCTCCAGTAGGGTTTGCAGAGGGCAGTGAAATCGTCTGCCCAGGGGCCCAACCATAGGGTTTGCAGAGGTGCAGTACATTGGCTCCGGCCCCCTTCACAGTGGGTTAGCAAAGGGGCATGACACCCGTTGTCCGGGCCCCTACACAGTAGGGGAGCAGAGGTTTCAGTGATTTCCGCTCCCGGGGCCCCTACACGTAGGGGTTAGCGGGGTGCAGTGACACTTTGCTCCCGGGCCCATACACATAGGGTTACAGTGGGGCAGTGATATCTTCTGCTCCGGCCCCCCCACGAGGGGACAGGGTGCGTGAATCCGTTTCTCCGGGCCCAACACGTGGTTAGCGAGGTGCGTGCACGTTTGCTCGGGGCCCCTAACAGTGGGTTAGCAGAGGTGCAGTGAATCCGTCTGCTTTGGGGCCCCCCTACACAGTAGGGTTAGCAAAAAAGGGGTGAAAAAATGATCATTTGTTTGCTCCCGGGCCCCATACACAGTAGGGGGAGCGAGGTGCATGACATCCTTTGCTCCTGACACCATACCAGTAGGGTTTGCAGAGGGCTTTTCATCCCCCTTTCGTGTGTACAGGCCCTATCCACATCTTTTATACCCCAAACCAGTCACCCCAATGACTTCTCAGACCCCACAATGCCGACATCGAAAGTAGGAAAAAGTCATAATAATGTGACTCTACTTTGAACTAGTATAAGAATAGTTTTTCCTTTTCCTGGGGGGGGAAAAAAACTTTTTTGCCAAGGGTGAAAAAACTTAAAATTTTTAATTTATCTGCACCCCTCCTCCGGGAAAAGGTTTAATTCGGCAATTGAAGCTGCCGGGGTAAAGCTTGTGTATGTAAAGGTTAAAGACGAGACGCGCTCCCTCTTGTGCTCTCCGACGAGCGCACGCTGCCCTAGACAGATACTGGGCCGGCATCTGTTCCCTTAATAAAAACCCTTTCCGTTGGGCCGCGTGTTTCGAAAATGGTTATCAATAGACGTCAAACTGGAGGTAGGTTTAGTGCAAAACCCAGGCCAGAGCCGGAGGAGGATGCACGAGAGCGAAGCTCCCTGCAGCATCGCTGTGTGTTTGTTTTTATGGCCCTCTTTGGAGTTATGATGACGAATGTTCTGCGGATGGGAAAAATTAAATTTGATGGGAAAAGCCGGGGCCGTTCAGAAGCGCGATTGGGGAAAGCAATCTAAAAAAAAAATAGGGAAATCAAGAATTTAAGCACCCGTATTTTGGGGGGGAAAAGGGAAAATGTCGGTTCTATCAGAATACAAAGTTTCCTAAAGAATGACACCAAAAAGGAATTTAAATTTTAATTTTAATATATTCAGGTGTTTCAATGTCAAAAAGTTGTCTCAGACAGAAAATCTTATAGTAAAGGGGTTGTTTTATTAGTTAATTTAAGTCAATATTACTTAAATAGTTTATTGACATAAAGGGGTTGTCTCACTACAAGGATTGCTGCTTTTTATGTTAAAGATCTTGCAAAAACAAGTCACTTTGCAATATGTGTCCATTAACAGTGTCCTACCTATTCCTAGATATCCCCTCTTGTATGGGCTGCAACAGCTCCTCAGGTCACTATAGCTACAGACCGGTTTGATCTATCCTGATATACTGCCAGTACTGGTTGCTATACCTACATATCTGTTCAATCTCTTCTGATAGGCTGCCAGCACTGGTTGCTATAGCTACAGACCTGTTTGATCTCTCCTGATAGGCTGCCAGCACTGGTTGCTATAGTTACAGACCTGTTCAATCTCTCATGATAGGCCGCCAGCACTGGTTGCTATAGCTACAGACCTGTTTGATCTCTCCTGATAGGCTGCCAGCACTGGTTGCTATACCTAGTGATCTGTTCAATCTCTCCTGATAGGCTGCCAGCACTGGTTGCTATATCTACAGACCTGTTCCATCTCTCCTGATAGGCTGCCAGCACTGGTTGCTATAGCTACAGACCTGGCTTCTACTGCAGCCTAGTAGAAGCCAGTAAGCACGCCCCTGAATTCAAAGTGAAACCAAGAAAACAGGACTGAGGTAACATGAAGCAATGTAGTGAGACACCCCCTTTCATTGAATTTATAGTATTTTATATTTTATGCTTTCACATTATTTGCAGTACTATTACTATGGCCTTAGGTGATGACATTTGTGTACATCATCTCTTCCTACTACAGTGGGTGGGCAGCAAATGTCAAACTGTACAAAGTAGAGTAACACTGCGTCCGGGGAGAGCGGTGGGTGGCTACACTATAGAGGCACCGTCCTGCTGACTGACTAGTGCCCATGCCCAGTAGATAATTAGCTGCTGTACAGGTGCACTAGTCAGGAGGCCAATGTTTCTAGACTGTAGCCACCCACCTCCCTCCCCTGTGTTACTCTATACTGGCTGGCTCTAGTAAAGAAGCAATGGCCTCCTGACTAGTGCTTCTGTACAGCAGATAATTATATACTGGGCATGCACGCTAGTCAGTCAGCAGGATGGCCGCCACTTCTACACTGTAGCCACATACTAACCTTGCCGAATGAAACCACAATATATAAAGTAGTGTGACCAGTGACGGATTGGGGCCCTCTAGTAAATCTGATTCTTGGGGCCCACCAGTGATGTTGATTCTTGGGGTCCACTAGTGGAGTTGATTCCTGGGGCCTATCAGTGGAATCAACTCCACTGATGGGCCCCAGGAATCAATTCCACTGATGGGCCCCAGGAATGAACTCTACTGGTGGGCCATGAGAATCCACTCCACTGGTGGGCTCCAAGAATCTACTCCTCTGATGGGTCCCAGGAATCAATTCCACTGGTGGGCCTCAGGAATCAATTCCACTGGTGGTCCCCAAGAATCAACTCCACTGTGGGCCCCAAGAATCAACTCCACTGGTGGCCCCCCAAAAATCAACTTCCTGGTGAGCCCAGGTTCAACTCCACTGGTGGCCCCAAGAATCAACTCCACTGGTGGGCCCACAAGGATTCAACTCCACTGGTGGGCCCCAAGAATCAACTCCACTGATGGGCCCCAGGAATCAACTCCACTGGTGGTCCCACTGGTGGTGACCCCCACTAATGAGCCCCAACTCCACTGGTGAGCCCAAAAAATCTACTCCCCTGATGGGTCCCAGGAATCTCCACTGGTGGGCCCCAGGAATCAACTCCACTGGTGAGCCCCAAGAATCTACTCCCCTGATGGGTCCCCAGGGAAACAACTCCACGGTGGGCCCCAAGAATCAAATCCACTGGTGGGCCCCAGGATCCCAAACCCCCTGGTGGGCCCCAAGAATCAACTCCACTGGTTGGCCACAAGTATCAACTCCACTGGTGGGCCCCAAGAATCAACTCCACTGGTGGGCCCCAGGAATCAACTCCACTGGTGGTCCCCAAGCATCAACTCCACTGGTGGTCCCCAAGCATCAACTCCACTGGTGGGCTCCAAGAATCAACTTCACTGGTGGGTCCCAAGAATTGACTCCACTGATGGGTCCCAGGAATCAACTTCACTGGTGGTCCCCAAGAATCAACTCCACTGGTGGGCCCTAAGAATCAAATCCACTGGTGAGCCCCAGTTATCAACTCCACTGGTGGGCCGCAAGAATCTACTCCTCTGATGGGTCCCAGGAATCAACTCCACTGGTGGGCCTCAGGAATCAACTTCACTGGTGGGCCCCAAGAATCAACTCCATTGGTGGTCCCCAAGCATCAACTCCACTGGTGGGCCCCAAGAATCAACTCCACTGGTGGGCCCCAAGAATCAACTTCACTGGTGAGCCCAAGGAATCTACTTCCCTGATGGGTCCCAGGAATCAACTCCACTGGTGGGCCACTGGTGAGCCCCAAGAATTTACTCCCCTGATGGGTGCCAGGAATCAACTTCACTGGTGGTCCCCAAAATCAACTCCACTGGTGGGCCCCAAGAATCAACTCCACTGGTGGGCCACAAGGATAAACTCCCATGGTGGGCCCAAGAATCAACTCCACTGATGGGCCCCAGGAATCAACTCCACTGGTGGTCCCCAAGCATCAACTCCACTGGTTGGCCCCAAGAATCTACCCACTGGTGGGCTCCAAGAATCAACTTCACTGGTGGTTCCCAAGAATCAACTGCACTGGTGGGCCCCAAGAATCAATACCACTGGTGAGCCCCAGTTATCAACTCCACTGGTGGGCCCCAAGAATCTACTCCTCTGATGGGTCCCAGGAATCAACTCCACTGGTGGGCCCCAGTAATCAACTCCACTGGTGGTCCCCAAGCATCAACTCCACTGGTGGTCCCCAAGCATCAACTCCACTGGTGGGCTCCAAGAATCAACTTCACTGGTGGGTCCCAAGAATCAACTTCACTGGTGAGCCCAAGGAATCTACTCCCCTGATGGGTCCCAGGAATCAACTCCACTGGTGGGCCACTGGTGAGCCCCAAGAATTTACTCCCCTGATGGGTCCCAGGAATCAACTTCACTGGTGGGGCCCAAGAATCAACTCCACTGGTGGGCCCCAGGAATCAACTCCACTGGTGGGCCACAGAATCTACTCCACTGGTGGGCTCCAAAAATCAACTTCACTGGCTCCCCAGGAGTCAACTCCACTGGTGAGCCCCAAGAATGAACTCCACTGGTGGCACCAAGAATCAACCCCACTGGTCGGCCCCAGGAGTCAACTCCACTGGTGGGCCTCAAGAATCAACTCCACTGGTGGGCCCCAAAAATCAACTCCACTCGTGGACCCCAGGAGTCAACTCCACTGGTGGGCCCAGGAAGCAACTCTACTGGTGGGACCCCAGAATGAAATTCCATTGGAGAGCCCCAAACACCTCAGCCCGACATTAATAGTAATAATACTGTGAATAATGTGAAAACACAAAATGTAAAATATATGTAACATTAAACACTGTTTAGGTCACAATGAACTTAATTATTTAGAAAAAACTAAAATACCAGACAACCCCTTTAATATAAGATTTTCTGTCTGTTCCGAGACTTGCAGAAAGAAAAGAAAAGATTTCTTTTGCATTGGTGTCATTCGTTACTGGAAACTCGTGTATCTCATGATAGAAGCCGACATCTTGCTCCATTCTCCAAAATACAGGTGCTTTAAATTCTTGAATTTCACCTATGTGTCTTTAGGATTGCGTTCTCCAATCCTGCGCTTCTGCACGGGCCCCGGCGTTTCCATTCATAATATCTAATACATTCTGCATCCGGCAGAACATTCGACATGATAACTCCAGAGGCCCATAAAAACAGCCCTGTAACTCCTTCAGGATGTAGCTATTTTTGGATTTTTATTTTTTGTTTTTTTTCCTCCCGCCCTTCCATACATTTTTTATTTTGCTATTTACGTAGCTGTATGAGGGCTTGGTTTTTTTGCCGGACCAGATGTACTTTTTAATGGCGCAGTTAACTGGCTTAAATAATGTACTGGAAAATCTCCACAAATTCTGTGTCGTGTGAAATGTGAAAAAAAACCCCGTAATTGTGCCATTTTTTCAGGGAGGGGTGGGGTCATTTTAAAGCATTAACTATTCAGTATAAATGACCTTATGTGTGTTTTCTACAAAACGGTACGATTCTGGTGATACCTGATTTGTAGCATTTTAGTCCTGTTCTAGTACTTTAAAAAAAATAAAAAACTTTTCCTTTTTTTAATTTTCTGCAACCAATAACGTTTTTGTTTTCCAATCTACTGGCCTGAGTGATGGGTTGGTCTTTCGTGGGTTCAAGTGTAATATTTATTGGTACCATTTTCGGATACATGCAACGTTTTGATCACTTTTTATTCCTATTTTTTCAGGTCGCAAAATGACCAAACTTTTTAAAAAATTTGTTATTATACATTAAGGGCCACATGTATGAAGGAAGGCGTGTCAAAGTGAATTGTCGAGTCTCATTTTCAGTGCATAATGCACCTGATGTATGAAAGTAGTTTTTGTGCATTCATAAATGGTGTGTAAAGTTCATCGCCCCTCACTTGTGTGTTTGGTGCATTATGAAACTTAGGTGCATTAATAATGCCCCAAACATGTATAACGGCTATAGATAGGCTGGAAATAAAAGAAAAGTCATAGAAATAGCATGTCAGTGATAGAAACTATGGCACTGATCAGGGGCGTCGCTAGGCAGATTCATTCGGGGCACGAGCCCCGAATGAATCTGCCTGTGCCCCGAATGTCTGCGGCTCCAGGCCGCTGCCATGGGCCTGGAGCGCTCCTCGGTGTGGACACCGCCCGCCGATGTCTCTGACTGTGCGGCCGTTTCACAGCGGCTGCGCAGTCAGTCGGGGAGGAGGCAGGACAGATCGGTCCCAACCTGTCTTCTCCCCTGTATGTACAGAGCTCACCGAGCGCCTACCATACACCTGACCCCTCGCAGGGGGAGTGACGCGCCGCTTCATCACCCCCTGTGACTCTGGGTCTCCTAAGCCGGCAGCTCTGCCGGCCGAGGAGGTCTCGGGCCCTGCGAGATGGCGTAAGTAGCGTGATGACATCACGGTGCTTACACCGTTCTCGAGCTGCAGGACCTGGACGCGTGGACCGGGCCTCATTCGGTAAGTAGTTTTTTTATTTTATTTTTATTAGGTAAGGGGGGCATATTACTAGCTACAGGGGGCATAGGGGGGCATCACTGGCTACAGGGGGCCTATATGGCTAAGGGGGCATGTCACTGGCTACAGGGGGCATATATGGCTAAGGGGAAAGCCCACTGGCTACGGGGGGAAATATATGGCTAAAGGGGCAGGGTCACTGGCTACAGGGGGCATAAATGGCTAAGGGGCATGTCACTGGCAACAGGGGGCATATATGGCTAAGGGGGCATGTTACTGGCTACAGGGGGCATATATGGCTAAGGAGGCATGTCACTGGCTACCAGGGGCGTTGCTAGGGTCCTAAAACATCCGGGGCTCGGGCCCTTTGTGTTTTTCCCGCCTCATTGTGAACTGCGGAGGTTTTTAACAGAGAAAAAACCTTCTGTTCCTGTCACTAATTTTCTGCCATCCCACACAGATTCCCGTCCATCTCCTCAGCAGTCACTGTACAAAAAAAATCACCAATGACAAATTTACTTTTTCAGAACTTCTCACCTTCATATGACAATACCCCTAAACAGTCACCAAATAATCCACCGATACATGGAGCAAATCTACCAGACAAGTGATTGTTACTAAAAACCCTCCTGCAAAACCAAGACCCAAAACTATTACTACTTAAGGCTCAAATAATCCTGCCAGAACCCTGACCGACGCGACCCCCCACATGTGACTAATCAGCTGTACACAGGCTCTGATTACATATACCACCGCTAACAGTGACCATATAGTGGTAGTTACTAGTTGTATGAGCCCTCTGCAGACATATAAGTGATTACACTGCATTACATTTAGTGACTCACCGGAGACGTCTTTTCTGATCAGCGTCGTTCACTTTCCCTTCTCTTCTCCATCCTTTCCCACCCCTTTCATGCTGATTGCTCCCGGCCAATACTCGCCCTGAGTTTTGGACACAAAATCTTAGAATCCCCCACATTTCCAGAAACTCCTTAATTATAGGTATATAAGTCCCCTCAGTTAGGTATATAGGGGCACTGAAGCAGTATATGGGGCCACAGGCAGGTATAGGGGGGCCACAGGCAGGTATATGGGGGCCACAGGAAGGTATATGGGGGCCACAGGCAGTATATGGGGGCACTGAGGCAGAATATAGGGGCACTGAGGCAGTATATAGGAGCACTGAGGCGGGTATATAAGAGCACAAAGGCAGGAAATATAGGGCACTGAGGCAGTATATAGGGCCACAGGCAGGTATAGGGGGGCACAGGCAGGTAAAAGGGGGGCACAGGCAGTATATGGGGCCACAGCAGGTATATAGGGTCTTGGGAGGCAGTAAAAATGGGCCACAGGCAGGATATGGGGGGCCACTGAGGCAGTATATAGGGGCCACAGGCAGGTATATTGGGGCCAAAGGCAGTATAATAGGGCCCCAGGCAGTATATGTGCCACAGGCAGGTATATAGGGTCATTGAGGCAGTAAATGGGGGCACTGAGGCAGTAATATGGGGCCACAGGCAGGTAATAATAAGGGCACTGAGGCAGTATATGGGGGCAATGAGGCAGTATATGGGGGCCACAGGCAGGTATATGGGGGCACAGGCAGGTAAAATAGGGGCAACTGGCATCATATGGGGGCCACAGCAGGGAAAATGGGGGCCACAGGCAGGGATAGGGGGGCACAGCAGAAAAATGGGGGCACAGCAGTATATGGGGGTCACAGGCAGAAATATGGGGCCACAGGCAGGTTAAAATGCACAGGCAGCATATGGGGGGCACAGCGAGTATTGGGGGCCCCCAGGCAGGCAATTATAGGGGCACAGGCAGCATATAGGGCGCCACAGACAGCACATGGGGGTCACAGGCAGGGATAGGGGGGGCCACAGGCAGGCATTATATGGGCACAGGCAGGGATATGGCGGCTACAGGCAGGCATTATAGGGGCACAGGCAGTATATAGGGGCACTGAGGCAGGTAAACGCTAAAAAAAATAACAACATTCATACTCACCTTAACTCCCCCGGCGAGCGCGCTCCGTCCTCTTCCACCCGGCTCCTCCGGCAGCTCCTCGGGCGCATGGCCTATGACACGCTGTGCGCCCGAGGACCAGGCAGCGTCGCGATGACGTGAGCCCTCGCGACCGCCGGCTGAGGCGCACGGGGCCGTGGCGGTCCTCAGCGCTGTGAGGACCCGGCAGCCCCCGCGGTGTAGGACCTGCGGGTCCGACACTGTCTGGCGGGGGAGGGGGCGCTCGCTCTCCCGCCCCGCAGAAGCCCTCAGCTGGTGTGCGTCCACGGACGCACATGCAGCTGAAGACCAGTCGTGCTCCAGGCCCAGCGCAGAGGTCTGGAGCCCGGAGACTCGGGCACAGGGGGTTTTATTCGGGGCCCGAGCCCCGAATAAAACAGCCTAGCGACGCCCCTGCTGGCTACAGGGGGCATATATGGCTAAGGAGGCATGTCACTGGCTACAGGGGGCATATATGGCTATGGGGGCATGTCACTGGCTACAGGGGGCATATATGGCTAAGGGGGCATATCACTGGCTACAGGGGGCATATATGGCTAAGGGGCATGTCAAATGGGTACAGGGGGCATATTACTGCCTAAAGGTGGGCAGTAACCTGCTAGAGGGCTAATAACCTGCTAAGAGGGGGCTACAACCTGGCTACAGTGGGGCAACGCCTGGCTATAGGGGGCAAATATTTACCTACAAGGGGTAATTATTACCATTTGGGGCACTATAGATGGATTTTGTACAGAGATAGGAAATTGTAGAGAAGTCTGATAAAAATTGAGGAGTCCTAAGATGTTGTTTTTTAAATTTTTTTAGTGAAGAGTTGTGGACGGCAGAAGTCGTCATGGCGTCTGGGACAGATGGAGAAGAAAAAGAAAAGAAACAACTCTTTAGAGACGTCTCCTGTGAGTCACTAAATGTAACTGCAGTGTAATCACTTATATTCTCCCTGAGCCTACATACAAAGGTTTTTCTCCCGTAAAAAAAACATCCGCAATTTTACAATGAGAACCCAAAAAATACCGTGTGCACCCAGCCCTACTCAGAAAAACTTAAGGGCCCGAGCCCCGGATGTTTTGGGACCCTAGCAACGCCCCTGGTACTGATCCTGCTTGGAGGAGCACAGGTCCCAGCAATACCTGTGCTGTGCTGGCTCTTTTCCGTATGTAGAAATAAAGGGTTTAGAGCAGTCAAAAATACATTTCAAATTTAATGTAGTGAAAAATTTTAATATAAAAATCTGAACAACATCATCAATGGGTTTTATAATGTAAAATTTGTTTAGATTCTATTAATTTTAAATACATTTTATAGGAGATATTTTTATATTTTGGGGATAATATATATTTTTATATTAATTTATATGAACATATTTTTCATTAAATTTAAATAATTACATTTTATACAGTTTGATAATTATAGTAAATTACTTTTAATTATTGTACTGGTGGAAGTTGAGAAATATTGGACATTTTTGCCCCTTACAGAAATCCATCCCCACTGCGACTCCTCAGTCTCAGGCAGATCACATTGAGATAGGTCTGCCTGTCCGAGCAGTAATGTGCCTAGTTTTGCTGAACCACATTCATATATGTGTCTGATATTACGAGTGTGGTGTGACGCCCCCAGAACGCCCCCTTCATGTTCGGCGCATTAGAAAGTGTTGAGTCTTATGAACAATGCGCCTAACACATTCATTAGGTGCATTAGACATCGTAGACTGCAATTACGTGCATTGCACGCCCGAAAAAGGGGGAAAAACACTTTCATACATGTCGCCCTAACATTTAGACTTGAACATCACTTGTCCTATACTCGGCAGTGCTGATCTACTATTGCAGGAAGGCATTTCGTACAGAACCTATTGCGCACTGTCTGTAACAGGGTATAATAGGTGTACTAACACCTGGCTGCCAAAGCAACTGAGTAGCACCCTGCGTCATGGGGGTGGGGGAGAAGGGCAATCGGGGTCTGCAATGGACGGTAGCCCCATTTACTAATCATTTAGATGCCGTGGTTTGCTTCACCGCAGTTGCTACACGGTGAAGTGCCAGGATTAGAGCCGTCTAGGAACCCGGCAGCTAGCAGCAGTCGCGTGAGTCCACTCTTTACCTCCTGCACGCACCTTGGACGTGGCTGAACTCCCATTTGCATGAAGGGGTTTAAATATGCTCACTTTTCGTCATCACTTACCAGGGTCCATGTACCTCTATGACCATAAAAGGTAATAGCTGACCACAGTTGTGATGTCATCCTAGTGACATCATACTACAGCCACAGTTCATTTAAGAATTATTATTTCATGTTTTTCCTCCTATTTATATTGTTTTTTTTTTCTAAATTTCTCCGTTTTCTTTTGTTGCCCTTTGGTTCCCTTTGCACTGATTGAATTCTTAGCAGTAGCTATTTACAACCAAGTAGAGAAAGGCGACCATCCGTGAGGGCAGTCTTGTAGCAAGGACAACATATTATTTACTTGGTTCAAGTTTAACATTTTTTGCTTTTGTTCTATGCCGTATTTCTGCTGAGCACAGTAGCAAATTGAAAAAGGAGCTCTGGTTATAATAAAGCAAATTAAACGTGTTTGTCGTGTCAAATACTCCAACATACAAAATGTTCTTTGAAATCTGTTGAGATGTTCCCCTTTCTGAGCCACTCATTGCCTCCCACCCAGTCAGCCAGTATCGCTCTGCTCTGCACTGATGAGGGGCAAAACCCCGGAACAGCTGTCCGCAGATTGGATGATGCTGGCTTGGCTAATATCCCCTTTGCTTTCTAAAGACTCAGTGGGTCAAAAGCAAACTGCGGATTTGTTACATCCAATAGAGGGTGATTGAGCTTCTCAGCTCCTTTCCCATAATGCCTTGTGATATGCAGATGCTTAGTGGAGGGCAAAAAGGGCAATTCAAAACTTTATACACCTATATGGTGCTCTCCCCAAGGAGAGGTGTTCCCCTTACTGGGAGAAACATGGTTAAGGGTCTATTTCCACAGGTGCCCTGGCTTCCATTATTATAGGAGCCACGATGGATATGACGGGAAGCGCTGTTCTGTTTTTCAACAATTCGGCCCATTTCTGGGTGCATAAACCCTGGAGCTGAGGCAGTGAGTGGGCATGCAGGGCAGGACAACATAGGTTTGCTACATAGAACAAGTGTGAACTCAATGGGTTGTATAATTTCGAGAATCCTTTATTACTAGATGGGTTCCTCAGTAATAAAATGTTCAGCAACCAGCTGTAATCTTTGTGGTTAAGAAAAAAGGGGAAAAGTCTGTGCTCACCAAAGAGTTGAGGTTTTCATTTCCTGGAGTCGATTCCTCAAATGTTCAAATTATGCCAATGGAGGAAACCAACCGGATACAGGCATATACAATAGAACAAATCCCAAAAAGGTTGAAGCCTCCAGCACCAAAAAATTAAAAATAAAAACATATCCTTTAATTAAAAACATGTTAAAAAATATCTATTTGACGCGTTTCGAGCGCTAAACGGATTTATTCGTAGACTGAGTTCGGTTCTCCTGCAGGGCCCCCAGAGGAAATTAAAGGGGATGTATCGCTTCTTCAGTTCGTGTGTTTCAAAGTATTTTCGATTTCTCAGCTCTACAAATCGGGGCGTTTCTTCCCCTGCCAGCTGGGTGTTTCTTAACTGAAGGGATGACCTCATCCCCCCTTCACTGTTCATGCTCGCTCCCGAGCCCTGTCCCCCCCCCTCTCTGTCTGAGTCCACATCTCACTGTTCCTCTCCCTATGCAGTCTTATTTTGTAAGAGCTGTTTAAATACCACATACCTGCATTCAATCTAGACAGTCTTCTATGAACTCATTCTTCTATGATCTCTTCTCCTCTCACAGCTGGAGGTTTGTTACAGTTGAATGCAGTCTTCTAGATCTCCCTTCTATGCAGGAGAGTTAGGCACCATGGCACAATTCTGCTGTTTTCTGATTGTAGAATCAGCTGCAGTGTGTTTCTGCTGGGTGTGCAGAGTAAAATTGCTACGGCCCCTTAATCTGAGTGAGAGAAGCAGGGATCGAGGCACATTTCTGCTGTTTTCTGATTGTAGAAGCCCTGCAGTGTTATTGTGTTTCTTCTGGCTGTGCAGAGTGAAATGTTGCCGGCCCCTTATTCTGAGTGAGAGAGGCAGGAATGCGCGCTGCTGTGAATCCGACCGGGGGCCAGACAGAATGTAAATTAGTAGAACCGTCAGCCAATGACAGGAAAGGAGGTGGGATCCGACCGGCACTGGGGAACAGTGTTTACAGAAACAGAAGATAAGGGAGACTGTGAAAACAAGACAGCTTTGCTAATGACATCCAATTGCAAAGTTGCTTGTTTTCACTGTCCCCTTATTCTGAAGACCATTTAATGAAATGATACAACCCCTTTAAGCATGACATGATTCTCACCAAAATAAACAGGTTTACACATATACAACAGGCGGCCAAGTGTAATAAATGCTCTATGTAGTGGCTCTGTACATTGGCTAGTGTCACGGTAACCCTGAGTGACTGCGTAGAGTGCTATGGATGCTCTGGTCACCACGTAGCGCGGGCGTAGCTTATGCCAGGGAGCGGAGTCTAAGGGGCCCCCTTGTCTTCACCAGCGTCTGCCGCAAAGCTGGAAGGACTTTGCTGCAAGGAACCCCCAGGTTGCTACCCCCGACGTAGGTACGAGAGGTGACAGCCGAAAGACGGAAGCTGGGAACGAGGAGCAGCGGAATGGAGTGGCAGGCAGATGTGGCACGAACGACAGGAAGCAAGCATAGGTACGCAGACTGGCCGAGGCTAGGAACAGCAGACGGAGATGAAACAGGAGCACTAGGAATGCACAGCAGAACATATCTAGAAATGGACACCAATAACTGGTTGAGGAGAGCAGGAAATGGAATTCCTAAAAAGCCCCCTCAAGAAATGGATTGGAGGAACACAATTATCTGTTGCGCGCTGGCCCTTTAAATCCAGGGAACTGATGTGCATGTGCCCCTAGTGGCCGGAAGGGAATACGTGTCTCACAGGAGGAAGATGCAGAGGAGCGCACCTGCCGAGGACGGAACTAGGTGAGTACCGAACAGGCATGAGCTGGGAGCTGGTGCCTGCCTGTGTTTTATCTTTTAAATCATAATGAGAACCAAAAACATCCAAGTGACCCTGATCAAAAGTTCACATACTCTGGTGATTTTGGCCTGATAACATGCACAGAAGTTGACACAAATGGGTTTGAATGGCTACTAAAGGTAACATCCTCACGTGTGACCTGTTTGCTTGTAATCAGTGTGTGTGCCTAAAGCTGAGCGAGTTTCTGGGATCCAGACAAGACTCTTGACTTTCACCCAGCCACGACGTTTCTGGATTGTGAGTCATGGAGAAAGCAAAAGAATTGTCAACGGATCTGCGGGAAAAGGTTGTTGAACTGTATAAAACAGGAAAGGGATACAGAAAGATATCCAAGGAATTGATAATGTCACTCAGCAGTGTTCAAACTGGGATGAACAGAAAACAGGGTCCGGCATCCAAAAAGAAAGAATGTTGTGAAAAAGCTAAAATCACATTTTATTCGGTTCCTTTTAAAAGAAGAACTGTGTGAGCACAGTCTCCATTCCGCCTCACGCGTTTCAGACCTTGCAGGCCCTTGATCATAGTGAGGAGAAACAAAACAAACACATGGAGGAGCACTTCTGAGAGAAAGGGGTGTGTATGTAAAGGTCATATATTCTAAACCCTTTGGATTTGTGGACCCTCAGAACATCCATGGCAGGAGTCCAAAGCTGAAAATCAGATTTCTGTCATAATAATACAAAATGCAGATTTTAAAGGGGTTTACCAAGACTTTTAAAAACCTCCATACCACTTCCCACTGTGCTAAAATAGAAAACTAACCCATACTTACCTCTCCCATCACCTCCCTTCCAGCGCAGGAAGAGCTCCAGTGTTCCCCCTGGTCCGTCCCTGATGACGTCACATTCATAGATCACATGATGCTGCATCCAATCTCTGGCCTCAGTAGCCACATGTCTGCATGTCCAGCTTGTGACCACGGTGGTTAGTGATTGGCTGCAGAATCATGTGATCCATGGATGTGATATCATCAGCGAGGGATTGCGGTGCGGGAACAGTGGATCTATGCCAGCGCTGGAACAGTGGTAGTTTTCTATTTTAGCACAGTGAAAGGTGGTAGGAAGGTTTTTAAAATGCTTGGAAAACCCCTTTAATTCCAATGTATGAACAAACCCTCACAGCGTTACCTTGAAATAAGCCATGTTAAAAGGGTTTGTCTCACTACATGGATTTGCTTTTTATGTTAAAGATCTTGATATTCTAATTTTTTGAGATGCACTTGTATCTTATGATTACTATTATTATTATTATTATTACTAGTCATGGCCTTATAGTTTAAGGGGGTCGTCTCACTACAAGGATTGCTGATTTTATGTTGAAGATCTTGAAGAAACAAGTCACTTTGCAACATGTGTCTATTAACAATGTCCTACCTATTCCTAGATATCCCCTCTTGTATGGGCTGCATCATCTCCTCAGGTCGCTATAGCTCCAGACCTGTTCTGTCTCATCTGATAGGCTGCCAGCACTGGTTGCTATAGCTACAGACCTGTTCAATCTCTCCTGATAGGCTGCCAGCAATGGTTGCTATAGCTACAGACCTGTTCGATCTCTCCTGATAGGCTGCCAGTACTGATTGCTATAGCTACAGAACTGTTTGATCTCTCCTGATAGGCTGCCAGTACTGATTGCTATAGCTACAGACTTGTTCAATCTCTCTTGATAAGCTGCCAGCACTGGTTGCTATAGCTACAGACCTGTTCAATCTCTCCTGATAGGCTGCCAGCACTGGTTGCTATAGCTACAGACCTGTTCAATCTCTCCTGATAGGCTGCCAGCACTGGTTGCTATAGCTACAGACCTGTTCAATCTCTCCTGATAGGCTGCCAGCACTGGTTGCTATAGCTCCAGACCTGTTCAATCTCTCCTGATAGGCTGCCAGCACTGGTTGCTAAAGCTACAGACCTGTTTGATCTCTCCTGATAGGCTGCCAGCACTGGTTGCTATAGCTACAGACCTGGCTTCTCCTGCAGCCTAGTGGAAGCCAGTAAACACGCCCCGAATTTCCCAAATGAAACCAGGAAAACAGGACTGAGGTGAGATGAATTGATGTAGTGAGACAACTCCTTTAATCCATCTTTACGTGTATAGTTACATAGGTACATAGGACGACATGTATGAACGGGGCTGCGCCAGATGTCTGCTGTCTTTTCAGCCCGGTATCAGGCGCAGCCCCATTCGCTACGTTTTTAAATCTTCCATATGCCATTATCAGGCGCATTACACAGCGCTCGTGGCACTGTGTAATGCGCCTGATTTTGGGGGGCGTGCGGGAGGTGGGGCGCACTAGAACCGTATGAAGCTACATATTTATAGGTTCACTACTGCATTTCTAGGCACATTATTGCTGGAACAGGTAGAGCACTTTCAAAGTGGTTTACCTGAGCCAGAAATGTCATACAAGTGCTAGAATGTGCCTGATTTATGACCTGCTGTAGAACAGGTTCATAAATCAGGCGAATTCTAGGCTATTATTAGGCACATGAAATTTGGCGTTTAAACGCCTAATTTCATACACGCCGACCATTGTTTGCAAGGCTAAAAAAAGACAGAGGTCCACCCAGTTCAGCCTATCTTGCTAAAGTGCTGATCCAGAGGAAGGCAAAAATCCCCATGAGGTAGAAGCTAATTGTCCTCATTTTAGGGAAAAAATTCCTTCCGGACTCCAATCTGGCATCAGAATAAATCCTTGGATCAACGACCCTTCTCCAGAATCCCGGTCACTATAACTTGTTCTATTATTACATCTAGAAATGTATCCAGACCCTTCTCCAGAATCCTGGACACTATAAGGCATGTTTCACACGCTTAAAATTGGCCGATTTCGGTCCGTAATTACCGCCGAAGTCCAAATTAGGGCTGAAAACAGCCCATTCATTACGGTAATTACAGTTCTCAAAGAATTTGGGATTAGGGTCTCCTCTCCCCCCCCCGAAACCCCCGGGGCGGGGAAAAAATTCCCCTTCACTTTCTAGCGCGTATACCGCCGAGCAGTGTAGCTATGGGCCGGCGAAGTCCGGCCCCCTCTTACTCCCCCGCTCCCCCCCGCCCCCCCCCGTCCACACGGGTAATTGCGGGAAAAAAAAAATTACTCCGAAATTTTAACCCGTGTAACATACCCTAACTTGTTATATTATTCATCTAGAAATGTTTCAACCCTTCTCCAGAACTTCATAGTTTATAGTTTCATATTTTGAAAGGGCTAAAAAAAGACAGCGTCCATCTATTCACCTTTGTGCTAAGGTTTTGATCCAGAGGAAAGGGAAAAAACCCCAATGAGGTAGAAGCCAATTGTCCCATTTTAGGGAAAAATTCTTCCTGACCCCCAATCTGGAATCAGAAAAATCCCGGATAAATACCCCTCTCCTGAATCCTATTTCATATAACTTGTTTATTTTCCCCCAGAAATGCATCCAAACCCTTTTTGAACTCGGTTATTGAAAATTTCCCAGACCCGTCCCTCGGCAGAGAATTCCATAGTCTCACTGCTCCACAGTAAAGAACCTTTCTATGTTTATGTAGAAATTTTTTGTTCCTAAAAACGTAAAGGGGCCCCCTTTTTCTTATACGCCCGTTTATAAATAAATTTGGGGAGATCTCTAATTTACCTTTGATGTATTTAAAAAATATTTTTTTATGCCCCCCGAAACCGCTTTTTCCCTAAAAATAATAACCCTAAAATTCCAAACTTTCTGGTTTTTGTAGTCCACCCATCCCCCTTTTTTAAATTTTTTTGCCCCCTTTGTACCCGTTCAGCTCACAATGTCTTTTCCCGTGCACTGGGGCCCAAAAATGTACACTATTCCATGTTGGTCAACCGTGACTGTATAATGGGGAATAATGTTCCCATCATGGCCCCTATGCCCCTTCTAAGGCACCCATGTCCTATTTGCTTTGGCTGCTGCGCCTGACATGGCTGTACAATTTAAATTTTTTGTCCACCAGGATTCCCAAATCCTTCTCCTGTCACTTTTTCCCAGTGTTTTTCCCCTTTAAAAAATGTAAACATTAATGGATTTCTCTTCCCCCTGGCATAATTGCATTTATCAGTGTTAAACCTAAACTCCATTTCCCCGCACAGGCCTCCAACCCCATCCAGATCCCCTTTTTAATAAAAAAATTTTCCTCATTTTTTGATTACTTTTGAGCTTAGTATCGCTGCAAAGGATATTCTACTGTGTATTCCCTGTGTAAATCTTAATGAAAATGTTAAAGAGGATGGGCCCAATACTGACCCTTGTGGTCCCCACTAGTAAAGGGATCCAGTTAGTATGTTTCCGTTAATTACTACCCCTTTTTTTTTATCAGTGAGCCAGTTTTACCCCTTAAC